>VYZU01002358.1:115895-181187 GCA_013401355.1 Ceyx cyanopectus | reverse complement strand
CCCTCAACCTCTTGTGCTCCAACTGACTCCCATTGCCTCTTGTCCTGTCACTGGATGTCCCTGAGCAGAGTCTGGCTCCATCCTCCCTACACTGCCCTGAACATATTGACAGACACTGCTGAGCTCCCCCCTCAGTCTCCTCTTCTCCAGGCTAAAGAGCCCCAGCTCTCTCAGCCTCTCCTCAGCAGGGAGATCTCCACTCCCTGCTGCATCTTGGTGCCCTGCACTGGACTCTAGATAGACAATATGCTCTAGAGCAGAATCTGGGGAGAAAATACTGACCCAAATCCCTTCACATGCTGCATGCTGTCAGGAGAGGGCAGCTGCACTTACCCATCAGACACGATGCCCTCTGCAATCTCACACACCAGCACAAAGAGGAGGATGAATGTCAGGATCCAGCGTAAATTGTGGCCAGGAAAATGCAGCCACGTGCTGTGATGTATATGCACTTTGGAACTCTGACTTCCCCATCCTAAACAGAAAAAGAATGATGAAGTTTCTTAACAATAAGCATGCCCTACCAAGCTCCTTCCTGCAGAGAAACAAATGTTGTAACAGACCAGTGCACTGAAGCTGACACCACTGTGTTCAACTTGCATGCATTTGAATATTTCAATGAATTATATCCTCATTGATTCAGAGGATCAGAGAATGTTTAGGGCTGGAAGGGACCTCCAAAGGGCATCTAGTGCAGCCCCCTGCAGGGAGCAGGGACACCCTCAACTAGACCAGGCTGCTCAGAGCCTTGGCCAACCTCACCTGCAATAGCTCCAGGGATGCTGCCCCAACCACCTCCCTGGGGAGCCTGTGCCACTGATCCACCACCCTCAAGGGAAAGAACTTCTTCCTGAGATCCAGTCTAAATCTCCTCTGCTCTCATTTAAACCCATTACCCCTTGTCCAAAATAAAATCAGCAGTGCAGGCTGGACACAGTCTTAAACTCCTATGCTTTAGCAACTTGCTAGCAAGGAATGACATGCATTAAAAATCTCCATTACCAGTTGAAATGACCAACAAATGATAAATACATACACTTTTTTTCATTTCAATACATTTAAGAATTTACACCTTATCATAAAATCCATTTCTCTTAAAGTAACTCCTTCTCTTGACCTAGATAAAAACTAGCAGCACTGGGAAAAGGCAGACAGCGACTACCCAAAGCAGCTGAGCCCGTTCTGACAGTCGTGCTGTTATTTATTTTATTATGGCCCTTTCGTGAGCAGCAGGAGAGAGTTGGTAGCATCGGGTGCCCGGGCTGGGAAGGGTCCCCAGCGAGGGGCAGCCGCATGTTCGGCCACCCACTGCAGACACGCAGGAGCCGGGGCAGCTCCCGCAGCTATTCCCAGGCCAGGCTGCGGGGATGCTCTAGTAATTATCGATAACGCACCTCGCGGGGTTTGCTGGTTTTTAACGGCACATTTACGTTTGTTTTCCGCGCTGTAGGCGAACCCTGCGTGCAAACCCTGCGGTCTCCTCCCGCATCCATCCACCGACCCCTGCGCCGGGCGGTTCGTTGCTGGGAGCCCCCCCTGGCAAACCCGGGCGCGGAGACCCGGGCAGGAGCGGGCGGTGCGGGGGCAGCCCCGATATCGTCGCTGGCCGGAGCATCTCGGAGCTCGGATTCCCTTCGCAGCCTCCAGCCTTGGTCTGGGTGTCCCTGCTCTGGCAGGGCGGTTGGACCAGATGATCTTCTAGGTCCCTTCCAAGCCCTGACGCGCTGTGATCCCCGCAGCGCTGCGGGGGGAGCGCGGCACGGAGGGCAAGGCCGGGCCGAGCACCGTCGCGGAGCGGGAGGGAGGAACCCGCGGCACAAGCAGCGGGGCGCGGGGCACTCACCGATGAAGAGGATGGGGAAGGTGATGAAGAGCAGGAAGACGTGCGGCACCACGTTGAGCGCGTCCACGAAGCAGCCGTTGTTGAGCACGCCGTGGTCCACGTTGTAAGAGGTGGAGTTGCCCTCGTCGCCGCAGAAAGCCAGGGCCATGGTGGGACCCTGCGCGCAGCCGCCCGCCGCCTCCGCGCACATCCAGGCGGGGCGGGCGCGGGTTGCGGGGCGGGCGCGGGTTGCGGGGCGGGCGCGGGTTGCGGGGCGGCGGCGGCTCCGGCCGCACCTGCGGAGAGCGGAGACCGCCGAGCGGCCCCGGCTCTGCCCCGCAACCCCGCCCCGAAGCACCGCCCACTCCATGGTGCGGCCCGTTAATTGGGTGTTTTCTGCAGCACCCCCTCAGCGATTTGGAGCAGAGCAAAATAGCGAATAAATCGGGGTTTCGCCTCGAGGAGAAGTTTAGGTCTGCGGAAGGAATCCTCTGATCAAGCGGCTCCGTGCCGGGGAGATGCTGGGAAGCCCAGGACGATGTGCAGTGAAACCTGAGCGTGGCTTCGCTTCCAAGCAGAAAGGTTGACGCTCAAACACCATCTCCAGCTGGACACTCGTAATCAAACCCTTCCCCTTCGCAGCTCCTTCACTCCCAGTCACACTTACCCACAGCTGAGTCGAATACAACTTGCCACATCCTACAAACGGGAGTGCAAATCAGTAATACCAGGGAGGTAGTTGGGGCAGCATCTCTGGAGCTATTCCAGGTGAGGTTGGCCAAGGCTCTGAGCAGCCTGGTCTAGTTGAGGGTGTCCCTGCTCCCTGCAGGGGGGTGCACTAGATGGAGGTCCCTTCCAGCCCTAAACATTCTATGCTTCTACCCACAGCTTCAAGCTTAACTCCTTACACGACAGAAACTGCATCAATGTCACTGAGGGAAATGAGCCTGTAAGTGAAAAATCCCCTCCCTCTCCTATATGAGCTATAGATGCTCAACATAACAGAGCATTTGATTTTTAGGAGAGACAGTTCCACTAATGGACCTGAAAATTACTTTTGTCTTGCTGCTTTTATTGATGTTGCTGTCAGACAGGAGTAAAGAAAAAGGAACTGTCTGCACCCACCACACTACTTCCCACACTGCCCTTGTGGGGCTACAGCAGTGTGGTTAGGAACAAGAATGACAAGACAAAGCCCAAGCCAAATCCCATGGATGTGTGTATTTCCCAGTGTTAAAGTTACACCCATGCTGGAAACACTGTAATTATGTTCAGTTTTGGACAGAACCCAGCATTTATCTGAGCTTCTGGTCAAGCTCATCACTGTTATCCTCATAGCTAGTTAATGAACAGTGTGTGCAGTTTATGTGCAGATAATATTAAAATAATTTCTATTTTAGCATCTCCTGAAGCCACGAGTAACACGAGGGTTCTGTGTTGCAGATAAACAAACAGCAGCAAAGGACTCTTGTCAGTTTACACTCTAGAGACTGAACTCATGGGGGAAGAATCATCATCACCTTCACTGTGGCCAGAAAACTACACACAGCAACTGAAGTTTGCCCAGAGGAGCCCAGGAACTCACACCCCCAGCCTCTGCATGGACTCAACCTGCAGACCATCTTCCTTTACTGCAAGGTGGCAAACAAATCTATTTTTCAAACACCAAAACATCAGGTGAGTCCACAGTTTGGAACTGGAAGTGTATCTTTGTCAATGACTTCTGAATCCAGCCAAGGTTGTGGTGGTTTAAAATCAAGTCCCAGACCAGGTCCTACAGCAGATGTGCACCCAACACAGAGCTGTGCACACTTATGTGCACAGATGAGGACTGTCAAGAGCTCACACTTCTCTCACTGCCTCAGTGACCCAGACAGGAGTGCTGAACTGGGCTGGTGCTGCCTTTCCTCACTACAGCATCAAAGGAGAGTTTCTTTTTCACTCACAAATGCCCAAGAGCTGTTCTGGGACTCCACCAAAGAACTGCTGCACCAAAAATCTTCCTGCTTTTCACAACAGCTTACACACGTTTGCCTGTGGTGTTAAAGGACTGAATCCACTTAGGCTAGATTTGCTAGCCCTGTATCTTTGCAGCAGGTCACAGGTTTGTGCTCAAAGATGTATTTTTGTGAAGCTTTGTGAAAAGAGATGACTTCAAAGTAGAAAAGATAAAGAACATTACAGAGCCAACAGCCAGCCAGCTGTATTCATGTGTTTATCTGCATGCTGCAAATGCAAACTGATTTTTCACACAAGTGCCACTAGATCTGCTTTCCTGATCACTTGTATATTGCAAGAAGTTAGTTTTCTACTTCTTATTTCCAGTGTATCTATTAGAAATAAGAAATCAGTTTAGAACCTGGCAGCCAGCAGCACATTAATAGGTGACTGGAAATATTTTGGAAGCACTTGGATTATTTGAAATCGAGTCCTAGACTGCCAAGGGCAATATTTTTAATTCAAAGAAAAATAATTTTTGATGCTTACCTTGGAATTTCAGTTTGTCTACAGAATGCAGACAGCTTTTTGTATTTGCAGGAAACTGGTGATGCTTCAGAAGTTAAAATCTGGTGGTTATTTTGAACAGAATATTCATTTATGGGGACTTTTCTACCTTTGTCATATGTTTCTCTCTTCTCTCATTCAGCTGCTTTGCACTGACCTCTCTTTTGCAGCAGTGCTGTGCAGGGGAGGTGGGCTAGCCCTAAAAATCATGCTTTACTTCTAGGGATCACTGCAGATTTTTTCTTGCTTTTACATCTAGAAACACAGACACAAGAGAAAAACTTTCAAAAGTTCTGAATAGCCACAGAAATCAGTTAGGCATGGAAGTTTGGCATCACATGAGAAAAATTCACTTTCCAGTGCATTTTGAAGTCATTCATGGGTCCAAGTTTCAAGAATGAATGTTTATCAGGGAAAAAAAATACAAAACAATGAAAAAACAACCCACCAACAAAACCAAAATAAACTAATAAAGCAAAAAACGATTGTGATTTAGAATTTACTGAAGTTGTACTGATCACCTCCAGAGTAAAATGTTGCTTCATTCCTGTGGAGCAAAGAAGTCTTTGGTATAATTTCATAGAAGATCTAATTTGACAAAGCAAATGAACTTGCTTTGTGACTAAGGCACTACAGTTAAAAATAGTGCAAGAAGCACAATGGTTTGGAGGTTCCACAGATCAGGGCCAGTTTTCTCTAAATAAAACTCATTAATTTTTAATTGCTGTCCCTCATTAAAAATGAAGAAAGAACTTCTGAGTAAGCAGATCTGTAGCAGAGTGGAAACAACAGACAGGTGATTTGTTGGACAGGCATCTCCAGGTAAATGCTCAGATAGGTGTTTGAGATGAGAAAGGTTTATTTTAAGGCTGTACCACAAACTTCCATTGAAACTAAAGATTCCTGCACCCACTTGTGAGATCACCAAACCAGTGGCAAGGGTAACTGAATCCAGTGGTCTGTTGGTTTCCATACTTTCCATGGCAAGAAGGTTATCAGTGCTTCCTATTCCCATGTGGAATTTTTTGCTTTTCCTCTTACCTGCTCACTTGCTTATTCCACCTGCAGCTCTGATTCTGCCTCTCTTTTGGAAGGTAATTTATCATCTCAGCTTCTGGGAGCTTGGTTGGTGCTCAGCACTTGAAAATATTCTAAGTTGAGCTGAGAACACAACCAAAGCAGCAGTAAAATTGGAAAAATAGGTCTGAAGCAACTTACTCTCTAACAAGTTTCACCTAATCTCCCTGATCATATTGTGCCTTGTTTCCCCCAGCAGTTAAATGGTTAATATTTTGAGTACTCCCTGTGTAGTACTTCTAGTACAAGCCTTGTGATTTCCTCAGGAGAATAAGTTGATGTCTGGGGACTAACTCATGCCAATAAACAACTTGTGTGCTGGCTCCACTGTGGTATTCTGCTAATGCTCTTTTAGTTGCAGATGCTGTTAAGTGCCTGGGTGCTGCTTGCCTTGTATAGGGCTTCTATATACAAAAGATTATTTTGCCTGTTTATACTACAAGAATCACATGCACTAACAAATAAACACATAACCAGCAGTAATTTCTGAGAGATAACAGAGCTAAAAGTCACTGGTCTTTCTAGGAAATCTTCCAAGACACCAGAAACTAGACTGGAAACTAAGATTTAATTGTTTGTTAAAGATTAAAAGAAGCCAAGTGAAGCTACCATCTTTCCTTTTGTTCTGGTCAGGCACACTAGAGTTGTAGCTGATTTGTTTATTCACCACCTGTGAATTTTTTCAGGCTGTCTTCACTTTATTCACCACAACAAGCAGAGAGAAAGCTGAAGCTATCAATTCAGACTTGCATTTGGAAAGTATTTTTTCTTGTGTTGTTATTTGACAAAATATACCCCAATGTAACAGGAAGAGTGCTGCAGTTTAATGAGGTTTCTTCTAATTCTTTTTAATTGCCATCTGCCATTTGGTCTAGCTCTTAAAACAGTGACCAAACAATAATCACATTGTGGATTTGTTTAAAAAAAAACAAACAAAAGTAAATAAAGACCATGAGTGCACCCAAAAAGCCTGATCCTGTAGAGCCAGTGCATTCCCTGGTGGGATTTTTCATACAACTAATTAATTGTCAAAGGCCTATTTCAGGAGGAGCTTCTTCTGAGTACAGTCCACGTGCAGACAAACAGAAGGTTTTCAGAGGCTGAAGGGAATGGAAACTATCAATACAGAAGAAAATTAATTTACTAACTTTCTACTCAGCCATTTATCTCCAAGCCTGTGAGAATTTCATATTGCTTTTCATTTCTTTTCTGTGACATCTGTGAACTGAAGCTGATTATCTCTTGGAGCAGCAGTGTCATTTCAAAGCACTGTGCCTGCATTCCTGGGTGTGGAGGCTTTCCATGGGAGTTGCCATGGGCTGTGACACTGTTAGCCGGCAGCAGTAAATCCTGCAAGGCTTCCCTCATGGCACACAGTCCCCAGCCTCAGCCTTCAACACACCCACAGATCCTCTTCTCTGCAGGGGGGTTCTTCACCCTGTCAGGATTTAGAAGGAATCAAGTCTCTTTTACAAAAGGGGATAAAAAGAGAGCTTTGCAACTCTGCAGGAAAGAAACTTGGCACTAGAGGAGGCAAAAAAAATGTTTTCAGTAGTGTCTGTAGATCCTACCCACAAATGTGTAGTAAGAATAAACAAGACAAACAGTACCAAACACTCAAATCAGTGTGAGCTATAAAAAAACCCACCTTAGATTGGCAAAATAACACAGCATCAAAGGGACTAGAACTATCTGCAAGTTTGGGTCACATTAAGCTACTATTTTTTCCTGAGGCTGGCCAGGCCACCAGTCCCTGACAACATCCTCAGGAGCCAGGGAGGAAGAGCTGTACACTCCAAAGACACCTCTGCTCTCCAAGCCAAAGCCTCAGGTCCTCCCTGCTGTGGGGAACACAGAGCACCATCCTGCACAGGTATTTCATCTCTCACTCCACTCCTACCACCAGGAATTCCTTGTCTGAAAGAAAAGAGGTGGGTGGGATTAGTGAATATTCAAGTTAATGTGTTAGGGAGAGCGTTTTCAAGTTGCTTTTTAAAGACTAGTAGAAACAAGGGCTTTGTGCAGCTCCAGCACCTCTCCAGACCTGGTGTGCTAGGGGATGGTTTGACATCATCAGCAGAGTCATTTCTAGCAGCAGTGGAAATCAAGCACCACAGCTCATCTTATCCCTGGGCAGGATTGGTTTATCTGTCAAATTTCTTAGAAAAAAAAAAGGTTTAGAGACAGAACCATGTTGAGGATGTATCAAGAGCCTGATGCTGAGTAGTGCCCACGGGCACTATTATCATGTAAATGGCAGCAAACACTCCAGGGATCCACTTCATTGCAGGATACAGAGCAGCTATAGGCCCCCCCCTATAAAAATACTCTCTAAACTATGAGCTACTGGTAGTAAGATGCACCTAAATATGAAAAACTCACATTGTATGAATAAAGAAATAATCAAATGTATCTGTTTAAAAAAAAAAAGAAAAGGAAAAGTTGCTTATATTCAGACAGTAATTATAATGAGAATAATCTCTTTTCTTTCAAAAAGAATTCTCCCCTTTAGCACACATATTAAGGTTTTGCTGACTGGTGGTAACACAAGGCTGGAGATAAAGCTCTGTAGTAGATATCTCTAAAAAGAGGAGCCCTGTTCTTTTGTTGATGATTTTCTGGTTAAAAAAAATAAATATATCTATTTTCTCAGTGTTGAATCGTTTAGATAACAGCATATGTTCCTCTGCTTCACTCTGCATCCTCAGTTCAGAAAACAATCCTGACTCACCAGCAGAGCAGCCAATTTGCAGTGTGCTGGGGCTGTAAACTGAGTTCCAAGTTGCACATGGTGGTGAGAGCTAAAGCTAAAATCAGAGAGGATAGAATGGGAATTGACAAGATGAATGAACTTGGAGTTTGGTTTCCTCATTGTTAGAACCAGTAGCCTGCCAGAGCAGCCTGTACAGAGGTAGAGAGCAGTGCTGGACTTCACAGGCATCAATCTGTAGGAGTTTGCAGTCTCCTTAGAGGAGTCTGATGTTCCTGACACTGTCCCAGGTGCTTCCCAGCCATGCCCTAGTGTGGACATGGCAGAACCTCCTCCCCAGCCTCTCCTCTTCCCTCCCCTGGGGAATGACTGCTGACTGCTCCCTCTTTCCCATGGCTGGAGGTGGGGTGCTTTCCCCACGCTGTAGCTGACCTCTGTGATAAGGAGGCAAGGAGTGAGTGGAAAGTTCCTGCACATCTGCCACATGTGAACTGGGATGTCAGGCACTGAAGCGTGGAAGTTCTTCACGTACAATCATCTGCTAATCTGGTTTTCATCTCCAGTGTGGAACAGCAGGGCAGGGGAAGCCACAGGAACCTCCCCCTGCAGCTGGGGAGTGCTGGCTGCCGGGTGATGACTTTCTCATGTGGCAGGAATACACCAGAGAGCAGGCTGGAGCTGGCCAGGCAGCACAAGGAGGCTTCTCTCTCTCCACACTCCCAGTCCTGCAACTGGCCAGGACTTGTGCAAGAGCTGCTGAGAGTGCTGGGAACACAGCTGGCTCTATGGGACACTGGCCTGGGATTAAGGGGCTACAGCAGTAATAAGGAAGAATAGTTGAGATGGAATCCTCAGGTGTCATCTGCTTTCCAGGAGGATGGTGACATGCCTCATACTAAAGCCACTTGCACTGTCCTGGGGTAAAGAATCNATGGCACTGAGCAGAGTCTGGCAGGTAATTCAACAGGTAATTTGTCAAGTACCTCAGTAACACAACAGGAAAAAAAGTCTCCCTATGCTTGGCTAGAGACACAAAAATGTGAATATTGATATATTTGAAAGAAACACACACAACTTTCCTGCAGCAGAACAATCTAGAGCAAATTTTACAAGCCAGGCAACTTTGTATATAACTATATATAAAAATTAGATAAAATATATATAATTTTAATAATATAGAAAAAGTTTATATAATTATGTATTTTCTTTTTTTCCCTGTGAACAATCCAACCACAAAATATGCCCACCCACCCCATTTCAGTGCTAAAACAAATTTGCTGCAATTAAATTCTCTACTCCACGAAGAAAAGCAATGTTATAAACTATGTTGTGCCCACTTGTTAACCCAGAAATCACAGCTGAGGAGTTTGTGTGTCAGAGAACAGACTTGGTTTTGGTGCCTTCCCTTTGGCTCCTGCTCAGGGCTATGACTGGTAGACCACAGCACACCATGTGCACTGACATCTGTAGGATAATGCTGATTGATTTCAAAGTAGAAGGTTTGTCCAAAGCCAGGTGTATGAGCTATGTGATGGGGAAGCTGCCTGCCCCTTGTGAAGAAAAAAGCAACTTGGAGTGAGGATACAATGGATACAGATCAACCACCTCAGTTATCCTCTGAAACAGGCACCATTTCTGGGTGGATGGTGTCTCCCAAAGTGATGGCTCTGACCTGGAGTTCTCTCACCCAGCCTGAAGAAGTCTTCAGGTCTGGATTCCTGCTATGCATGTCACTCCTCTCCACTAAGATGGAGCTGCTGGATTTGCACTAAGGGACAGGATGAAGTTTCTTCTGGCCTGCCAGATTGATTTCTAACATTCAAAGATCTGCTTCATCACAATTCTTTGTGACTAACCAAAATGGAAATGCATCTCCTCCTCTTACTTCCCCTCTGGCCTTCCTCACTGTTGGAATTGGTGCTGATCAAAAACTGTGCCTGGGTCTCTCTCCTGAAATGTCTGGTGTTATGCTGGGAGGGAAAGGAAGGGTCATAAAATAATTGTTACTTGAAAAATCAGCTTCAAAGGACAACCCTGTAAAGCTATTTCATCCTGTCAGGGACATACTTATCATGAGACTTTTTCAAAGCTTAGCTCTGTACCCTGTGGATCCACCTGAATGTTTCCTACCTGGAGTCATTACCACTCTCTGTTTAAAGCTGATTAACACTCCAAAGCCTCAAGCTGTTGCCAGCATGAACACAGGGTGTCAGTCCCCCTTTTGTTACAGCACCCAGAACTGCTTAAGGGAAGGGTAGAGGGAACAGAAAAGCTCAGAGAGAGAAGGGGAGGTGTTGGAGAGGTGGCTTTACATAAAGAATAAACGTTGGGAACTTTCTCTCTCACTGCTCTATTGTTTAGAACAGACCCGGTCCTCAGAAAAGCTGCCTGATTTCCATCTTAGTTCATGTTGGAAAGCTCTCAATCTCTCTCTAACTTGCTGTTAAACACCATATAAACCAGCTCTGCTATAGCTGTGGAAGACAAGTCTGGAAGATAAATGAGGAGAAAAGATAAGAGGAGGAGAAGCCAAGGCAATGGGCAGTGGGGGCTGGTGAGAGGAACAGCCTTTGAAGGTTATTGGAGAAAATGGAGAGGAAATTTAGTATGGACACTAGAACCTCAGCATTAACAATGGCTTTCCCCAAGCATCTCCAGAGCTGAGACATCCTTTGCCTTCAGGTGTTGACTTCAGGCCCAAATCCAGCCAAGTACTCAAGCCTGAGCAGCATTATTGAACTCAACCTGTGTCACTGGGATTGTCTGTGTCCTCAGGTGCTCTGCTGGCTCAGAGCCTTGCTTCTCTACTCTGTGGTTGCCTTGGGAGAGGGAAGTGCCTACCAAGCACAGTTACCTTTAGATGTGCAAGGGGTGTCCACTGCTCATCACACAGCAGGTCTGGGGACTCTGGCTGGAGCAACTACCAGCAGTACCTCACACTCCACATTTTGTCCAACCTGAGCTGAACAGCAGCCATTCAGAATTCAATATCCAAGAGCTGCCAGGCTGCAACATCCTTGTTCAAAATTCCTCCAGTAACACAGCAAGTGCAGCTCTAGGATGAAGAATTCCAGCAGAGGCCCCCCCCATCCCAGCAGAGGCAATCTTCTTGCTGCCTTTCTTCAGGAGAAGGAATGAAAACATCCTAGCCCATCTGCATGAGAATATCTTGCATTACTTGTGAGCAGCTCACCTGGAGCCTCCTCAGACTTAAAGTCTGCAAAAAGGGAATTTTGGAACCTGCTCAGAAATTTCCAGTGGTCAGAAAAACCAAAAGAGCCCTGAAAACAAGGACAATGGCAAAAGATAATGTGCACAGAAAAACCCTGGGGGATGAACTCAGCATCAGGATCAAACACTTATTAGCTGATTGTAAATTGACAAGAAGGGAATTCAGAATCATCTGAGAATCATCCTAAGGCTCAGACACTGACTTTTCTACACTGGACCTGGTCCTTAGATGGGGTGAAGATGCCAGTTTCAAATCAACACTGATTCCAGGAGGACACTTTTTTTTGGTGAAAGGTGGCTAAAAATTCCACAGCAGCTACCCTGAGTCTGACCCTTCTTCATTAAGGACAACACAGATATTTTCTGTATGCTCCAGCTCTGTCAGCTTCTGCACACAAAGCTCCTTACACCCAGATCTGCAGCCTTTCATATGACACCATGGGCTTCAGTCTGGTTTTTAAGGTAAGTGGGGTTATAACAACTTATATTCAGAGGTTGTTTTATTTGTGAAGTGCTGAGATTGTGTTGTGCTCTAAATTGATTTTAAGAAGTCTTATTGGTGTGTGCACACATATACACTCCTTTATGCATAGAAATCTGTTTATGAACAGAGCATTTAAAAAAACAACTTCTTTAAAATATAAGAAATATAAAGATATTGAAATATATATTGAAATATATGTTGAAATGTGACTAACACGACCAGAAATTCCTGAGAGACTAAGAAGGGCTGTTAAGAAAGATTCTGAGAAACTCTTCCTCAGGGTTATTATCCCATAGAGACAGGCAGGGGGGGGTTAGTGGTCTTAGCCAAACAAACAGCTCTGAGAACATCTTCCCTCTGAGATCACCACAGATGAAAGCCAAAAAACCATCTTATATTAAAAGCAGTTAGAAGTGTTCATGACACTGTCAGTGAAGTACTTGGACTTCTTCCTGCTTTGTGCATCAGGGCAGAGTTTCCATACTCCCAGAGGAGATCAAGCATTGGCTGCAAGAGGAGAAAGTCCCCTGTACCCCTTGCTTACATAGATGAAGGAATGAGCAGTAGCTGTTTCCTCAAGTGGCTTTCAAGCCTTTTAAGCTGTATCCAAGTAAATCCCATGAGCAAGGTAGATGGGTAGAAGACAGACAGTTTCATGGCTGAGAAGCAAGGCTACACTCAACTCTTGGTACACCCACAGATTTCCCAGCTCAATCTTCTGTGCTCCTTTTGTCTCTGAACAATTAACACCAGGAAAAACATTTTTAATATCTAACCTTGAAGTTTTCCATGTTATGCTTCTGTTTTCATGTGCTGAGACACTGATTTGCACCATTGCTGGCTGAAGCTCATTACTGGGGCTTTCTAGTTGCTGCTACATAGCAGCAGAGCATCCCTGAAGAGCACATTTGGTGGCATCACTCATCTCTCTGCATTGTCACACAGTCCAGATGGTTGCAGCACAGAGCTGGGAACCAGAGCAGCAGGAGGAGTACATCCTGCTGCAGTTTTCCCTTTGGTGCTAATCTGGGTGCATATCAATTAGTCTGTGGGTTAGGAAGTCTACACTTCTGGGTGGATGCACCCAAAGACATAAAAAAACTAAACCTTGCCATCAAATAGCCAGATTTGCCCATAAAACCTGAGTAAAAGATGACTGAAGCTCAGTGAAGTGACAATACCCTCCTGTGCAGAGCAAATTTTCTTCTGATAAAAGGGTGACATCCTTCTGCAAATGGGTCTGTAGTTAATAACAACTCAGAAATGTGTAATTTAGCAGATCAATTATTACTATGATGTACAAACCTAGAAGGAAGAGAGAAAACAAGAGCACTTCCATTTGGCAAATGCAAATTTATTTCTGAATTAGTTTTAAGAGTTAATATGTTGAACATTCTAACACGTGTACACTGCCAGGCATTAATTGGCATCCTGGAACAATACTGCTAATGAAGAAAGTCAACATAATTAATCATCTCCATGTAAGGACAGTAATGTAATTGTTCTTTTTCAGAATAACAGAAAGAAGTGTTTCCAAATTGCCTCAAAAAGGCAAGACTTCAGCATGGATTTAATACAGCAAAGAAACAGAAACTGTATATCATTAGTCCAGGTGAGAAAAATCTAAACACAAATGAAAAACTTCATACAAACTGGAGGATGGAAGGAAGGAAGAGGAGGACATTTCTAGAGACATCTGAGTAACAGAATTTACTGTCTAAAAGTGGAGCCAGACTTCTTTAAAGCCAGGTTAGTGTACATTTGATGGTCCTGATGAATTTAATTCAAGAGAAGACATAGTCACCAAGAGCAGAATGTTATTTAGAGGCTTCCTGCAGAGCTGAGCCCCAGATGTAGCCTGAGAACAGAGCATGGAACTGTCAATCTCACCCTAATATTCCACCCATCACTATGAGAGGTAATTTTTGCCACCAGTACAGTAGTAGAACTGGGCCTCCACTGAATGATTTTAGTGGATTACTTGCTAGCTATTTACTTTGCTGGGAGAGGGGATTCTTTCTACTGTATTAGCATGTCCAGAAGGATTCCCTGTAATGCTGGCACTCCTGGTGTTACTGGTTCTGCCATCAGCAGGGTTCTCATGCTGAAAACAACTTACAAATGAGCAACAGAAATGGCCATGAAGAGAGCTACAAGAATATGAGTGAGAACAGAGGTTGCCTCTCTCCATTCCCATTTTCCCAGGGAAAGATCACTATGTGTAGAGTAAAAATAGAGTCCTTTTCACACCCAAACTGGCCTGTGAACGTGTCATCACAAGTGTTGCATGTGGGAACAGACAACTGTGTTCTAGCTTTGTTTGTCATTTCGCTGTCTGTTTTGAAGAAAATTGGAAGATACATTTCAAAATGTGGCCCTCCAAAATGCCAAAAAAGAGATGGAATTCTCCCAGACCAAACTATGGTCACTAGCAGTTCTTCTTAAGGATATGGAAACCATTTCTTGGTGTATGTCTGCAGAATGATTTGCAATTACTCATATTACCTGAAGAATATGAAGTGTCTAGTTCAATTTACAGATCTGATTGCTCACATTTAATTCAAATACAGATGGCTTTCATGTGATGATTGATTATTCATTCACAGAGCAGCAGGTTTCTGCAGGGTAAGGCCTTTTCTCCAGTGTAGCCTTCTTTAAAAAAATGTCCTGTAGAAAAAAACAAAACAACTGATGAGTTGCTAATTAAATAGATGCTGTGACCTGCAGTGCACTTTCTAATTATTCTGGTAAGCACAATTTTATCTATCTGGTCTCAGTTGAGTCATCTTGATTTGTATTCTAAGGAGTAACTGAGAAGACCACAAATTCCCACATGCAACAAGAAATCTTGGTCCTTCCAGAGACCTGACTGCACCTACAGCAACTACAGCATCAACCATACACATTCAGCTGAGCTTGTGACACAAGGACAGCTTCAGGACAACCCCAGTGTGTAGTGACAAACTAACACAGGCAAACTTCAGTGAGGACTTGTTTGCAGGCACACTGTCACAGACTACACATGGAAACTTGTTCTTTGGACAAGCCTTAACAAGGAAGTGATTTGGAGTTGCTTGGGAACTCAAAAAGCCACAGCAGTGGTCCACAGGTCATGGAAAAACAGTAGATGAATCCTATTTATTTAGGAAGGGGTTCTTTATTTTGTAGTCTGGCAGCTGCTGAACCAATTCTGCAGGGGACCTCTAAGGAATGTTGTGCAGTAGGAACTAAATACTTGTATTTTGAGTAGGACAGGCATGGCCAAAGCCCAAAGAACACTCCAGCATGGCAGGAAGGAAAGCAGGAGGGGCAGGCAAGGCAGAGGCAGAGGCAGGCACATGCTGAAAACAACAGAGCCTCACAGTGGGCAGCTCTGGCTGTTCCCCAGCAGGGAACACTGCAGTGGCTACAGCTGCAGGAGGTACCCTTGTCTGTACACGGGTGCACTGCCTTCAAAAACCTTTCTCTGGCTGCTGGGACTGACTGAAGAGGGAAAAGTAGGGCTGAACACACAGATATGAAAACAAAAATAACAATGACAAGTTATTTCCTTCATTGGTAGTTTAAGCACAGGTATTAAACAATTACAGCTGGTGTTAGCCAGTAAAATTACTGATGTACAGCAACTAATACTCCAGTATTCTACTTGGAACAACAATTAACTGTGACTACAAAACTTTCCTCTGCCACTTTGCTTCATAGCTAGGATATCTTTACATCTTTTCCTTCAGTCAAGATAGAAAACATTGGTCTTGCTTTTGAAACCCTTAGTCTAAAATAAAGCAAGTTGGATCAACTTGGTACCACTGTCTCACTTAAGGCCACAGATTTTTTTGTTTTACATCCACACTGGTTATCTTAAAACAAAAAGCAAAAAACTCTGAGGCTACAAATTGCCAAATATCTTGGCTCTTCGGAAAGTTTTACACTTGGGTTGACTGAGACAAGGACAGTAACTGCATTCTATGAAAAATACCCTGACAGAAAAAAAAACCCCACTCAATAAACCCCCAAAACCAAAACAACAAGAACAACACAACCAAAGCCAACCAACCACCCACCAGGAGACAATGACATGTCTGGTTGTGATGAAAAATGCCTATGGATATTTGTTTTCCCAGATGATGATTCATGGGACCAGAGTAAAGAATCCAAACAGAAGAACTTTCTAAATAAATGAATAAACAGCAACAACAAAAAAGCTAAAGCAAAAAAAATCCTCCAGTGTGCAACTGGAACTATGAGTGTGTGGTCACATGCAACCAGTTCTGAGAACCCCCGTTTCAACAAGCCTTGGAAGCACTGCTGAAATGCAGGGCAGGTTCTTCTAGCTAGTGACCTGGCAACCACGTGATGCACAAATGAGGCTGTGCACAAGAATACTTGAAATTTGCCTAATTAAAACAAGCCAACTGTGCAGACTGTTGTTACTAGCCTTTAATCCCCAGGAAAAGGAAGCTTATGCACTTACAGCTCATCATCATATTCCTTTGGAGGTGATGCTGCAATGACTAAGTCAATCCAATCCTAAAAGAGAAATGCAGAGGCAGATGTGCTGTCAGTACTGCTTTCAGGGGTGGGCAGTGGGCCACCATGGGATGGCAGACAGAGAAACAGAGACCTACTCCTGGAAAGCCCCAGGGTGCAGCACAAACCACATCTGTACAGCAAGACAATTTCAAGATGGAGCTGCTTGAAATGGAAGAAAAATCTACTGGCCTTGTAACAATAACTATTAAATGTATAATATATAAATAATCAGTCTAATAATCATCCTGTATTTGGTGATCTTAGCAATTTCTACAGTTCTTGCTGAGAAAACACTCACTGTAGCTGAAGTGCAGAATGACTTGTACATTAATAAGTTAAAGCTATCACCAGAAAATTCCAATCGGCTTGCAGGTCATTTTCAGTATCACTTTCTAGTGATAACTATGCCACAAACACTCAGAATGTTTAAACACCACTCTTGCCATGTGGCTGAAAGCCAGGAGCTTTCACAGTCAATTACATGCATGATGCTCAGAAACATCAGAACCTGCTGCAGGTTTTCTCACTCACATGGCACACCACAGGGTCATTCAGCTTGGAAAAGCCCCTTGGGATCACCCAGTCCACCCACCAGCCCTGCTCTACAAAGCTCACCCCTAAACCATGTTCCTCAAACTCCCATCCAAACACCCCCTGGGCTGGGGACTCAACCCCTCCCTGGGCAGCCTGTGCCAGGCTTTGGCTACTCTTTTGGTGACAATATTTCCCTAACACCCAGTCTAACCCTCCCCTGTGGCTGTTGTCAGTTACTTTGGATGCTTGCAACCTTATTTGTGTTGAAGTGACAGTGTCATGAAAGAAAAGGATACCTCATATGAGCACTCAGGGTAGAATAAAGGAGTATTCCAGGTTCCTTACCCCACCCACGTTCCAAGCTTTTGCCAGAGTTGCCTGTGCTTCTGACAGCCTGCTGTCAATTAGTATCTTGCCATTCACAGCCAGGATTTCATCCCCTTTCACTACACCTCCTGGTGAAGAGACCAACATAGAACACATACAGAAGCAAAAAAAGAAAACAATCCTGTGAGTTTTTTCTGTCTCATATTTCTGCAGCAGTGAGTGTAACAAAGACTCTTCACTACATATTAAGGTTTGCACTAAAAAAAAATTACACAGGAAAATTTACTACAGGCAAAAAAGCAAAAGGAACTTTTAGGCATGGAAAAGCCACTCTAGGCCATGAGCAGTAAGAAACTAGTTCAGTGAGATTTTCAGTAGCAGCAGTTGGGCTGTCTGGGTGATCCCTCTGTGGAGTTTACAAACTGAGGTCAGTTGTAGGCTCTTGCTACCATAACAATGGCAGCATTACTTAAAATACTTGAAGGCTAAGTGGCACTTGTCACTGGTTTGCAGGCCTGTCATTCCTTTGCAAAACCACGTGTGATGTTCAGGCCTTGGAACTGATTTTGATTTGCTAATCTGGAATGATGCATAATCAGCTAACTGGGACTGGATGGGAAGAGGGGAAAACAGATGGTTAAGGGGACAGCCTCAGCTCCAAGAGATCCTCACACAGTGATGATTCCAAGAGAAACAAAAGCACTTGAGAGATCAAGTGGCTGCTTTCACAAGAGTGACTTGGACTTAGGTGCAGGTTGGGACAAAGTCTGCCAAGGCAATATAAGGAGATATTGCCCTGTCCATCTACCTGGTCATCACCAGAGTTCTGAAGGAAAGGATGAGAGACTGGCTCTCCCAGGAGCAATGCAGTGCACATTCCTGTACCTCCCAGAGAGCCAGACTGGCTGCTAGAAGGCTCTGCCCTCCAAGTGGGACTTTGGAAGTAAAGCCACGTGGTTTACAAGACAAGTGAGTAGTGACAACAGCATTTAGAACAGAACTAGGCAGTGCTGTCTGGCCATGCTTAGGCTCTGCACATGGAAACACTACAGATGGCACTGCTTGCAAATGATGAGCCATTGGAGGCCATATCATGCTTTCCTTAACTCACACAATACACCAGAGAATCAAGTGCTAGTGGTTTGTTTGGTTTGGTGCTTTGGGGTTGTTTTGTTTTGTTTGTGTTTTAGTTGTTTTGGGTTGGCTGGTTTTTTGTTGGGTTGGTTTTCTTACTGTGTTTTAATTTTGTGGGTTTTTTTAAAGCACACCAGAGTGGAAAAAGGGGAGTCTTTATTAAGAGAACAACTCTACAGATTCAGGCCATGTTAATGAAAATTCTGTTATGATAAACATTCTTTATACATTTTACATGATTAGGAATTAAAGCAGCACCCAGACCACAAGCACCTCTCTGAGCTGCCCTTGGAGCAGAGCTGGGTTGACTGGGACAATCCAGGTGTACCTCTCTGTACTAGACACAGCTATGAAGTTAGCCAACTACCCTCAGGCAGCATAAGAAGCCACTTGACAGCAGCATTCAGGTTCCCTGTTGTTACTCACCGTGTTTGTCTGCTGCACCACCTTCATAGATGGCAGACACCACCACCTTGCCAATTGGAGAATCAATTCCTCCCTCGACTGCAAGGTCTAATGATCCTTCCTGTTAAAAAGAGTTAAAAACATCCATCTTGCCTTCTTCCCCATAAGTACATGAAATGCTCACACCAACCTTTCAGATGTCAGTCCAATAAGAAAAAGTCTTTACCTTTTTAATTCGTAAGAGCCGTACATCCTTCCCCATGATCTGCTCTGGGGTGAACTGTGAAAAGACAGAATGATCACTCATCTCCACTTTGGGAACACAAAGTAATTAGGCTGAAGAAAAAAAAAATGAGAGAAAAAAAGACCTTTCCCTCCTCCAAAATAGTGTTAGAGGAAGATCAGAACAGCAGATTATTTTTTTTCCTATAGGAAAGCTGCTTTGCTGTGTGACTGTGAAGGACAAATCCCCAAGATGCAGCCAAATGACAGTCAAGAATATTATCCCTCCCTTAAAATCAACCCTTAACATCAAGGATGTGTTACTCCCATTTCAGATTAAACAGTGAGACATCTTGGAATTCTCTCCTTACCATTGAATATGGATCAAAATCTTCCACGTATTTCTGGAAGCCCTGAGAATAAAACAATACTTAATTGTAAAAACATGAGGCTCCTGTGCACCCTGGACACACAAACTCCACTTTATGTATCAGTGAGAGAACAAAGAATTCTGTCAACTACCAAAGAAGGCAGAAATGGAGAAAAGCAGAGAAATCCAGCCAACAGTCCATCCTGACAGTCAGAAGGCTCTTCCCAACCCTGTGACAGATCAGCAGTTGGAGCTGGCCATACTACAGAGAAGCTCTAACCATAGTTTAGCACTCACAGCTCTGCAGCTCCTCTCCAAACCTGCCAGCACAGAGGCAAAGCCTGGAAGCATCATGGGTGGGATGTTCTGCCACACTCTGCTGAGCAACCTTTCTGGGACTATCACCACGCTGGGCACTAACACAGGCAGCAGCAACAGGCTCCACTTTGCCTGTCAGCAGCACTGCTCCATGGTGTCTGGAGTGCAGGACCCTCTTCCAGCCCCCTCCTCTCCATGAAATCACAGAGAGGTGGCTCCATACCCTGTGAATCTGGACAAGCAGCAGCTTTATTTTAATACAATTATGTGGAAGACACAGGGAGTGCCTGGGGTGGGAAAGGTGATGTTGCAGTTAGGTAGCTTTGAGAGCACCCACAGCTTCTTCAACTTTCAAAATGCCTGCATTGCTTTTGTAAGACCAGGACTGAAGGGGGAAAAGCAGGAGTTACCTTTCCTGCAGAGATGAGAGCTCCTGAGTCACCAAGCAGAAATCAGTGGTGTTTGGGTGGGGTTTTCTTGAAGAAAATTAGTAGTTATGGCATGAGACTGTGCAGGAGCTTGGAACAAGCAACTCAGAGGAAAGAACTCCAACCTTGGCCAAGTCACTGACTCACTCATGATGTGATCTAAAGGAAGTCACTGAACTCTCTTTGTCCCAGGTCACCCTCATGACAAATAGCTGCTGCCCCTGAAGAAAGTTTTCCTGAGAAAATTATTTTTTAACAGGAAAAAAAAATGTAATAAGTGCCATTTAATGTCACAACAGCAACCTGCAAACAAGAAGTGATGTGATCTGGATCCAGCAATGTACTGCTGTTGTTATTGCTGGGGTGCAGTTCAGGCTTCTGCTCAACTGGAACACCCCAGAAATGGGCATCCCAAGTTTGGAGCCCCACAGCCAAGCAGGGAGCAACAAAGTGAGCAAGACTCAGTGGAAAGCACATGGCTAAGCTACCCTCCCACTACAGGGGACACCTCAGGTCAGAGTTCAGACCATTCTAATCCCTTCTTGACTTACAAGAACATTGGTACCACTGGACATGAGTAGAATGAGGAACGATCCATGTTTGCTTGCACTGGAACAACTGTCTGGAGTTTTGGGTGAAGGGTAAAGTTATTACTTAGAGAAAACAAGGCCAAGCTCAAAGCAAAGCAGAAGCATGTGAGCCACTGGTGCTACTCACTGGAGTTTCTAGCATTAATAGTCAGTGACAACTGACACCTGACTGAAATGAAAAGGTTTAATGAGAAACCCATGACCAGATACATGAAAAAGACATTAGTTGAGAATACAACTATTACACATACAGAACATACTAAAGCAGAACAATATCCAGGGTGATTTATCTCAGTCAAATCCAGTTCTCTCTTCTAAATCTAGACTGAAACTGATCAAAGAAAGAAAGAATTCACCAACCTGAATCATTTACCACTCCAAAGCTCACAACTCTGCACTAACTTCTGTACATCACATGACAATGCACCTAACTTAGCTTGCACTAATGAAGGTGTTTTGCACAGAACCTGTCACATTTAAAAGTGGCAGAGACTGAGCACAAAGTTCACTTCATGAGCCCATCTATTGAATCAACCAGAGGAAGAGGTGAAAGCTCCATCACTGTGACAGAGGAAGGCCAGAAATGCAGTCACACAGCAGAAAAACCCTACCCAATAAAGACAGACTACATCAACATGTGCTTCCCACCAGCAGTTTCACTGATTTCCTACCAATAACTACAGCAGGACAAGAAATCTATTTGTTAAACTAAGAAAACCTTTTCAAGGGAACTTTAGGGATATATATATTAAAAAAAAAAAGAAGTACTAATTGCCAGTATCAGATCAGTTTGTGTTCACTAACCACCCAAGCAGTTACAGATGGTTGAACCTGAAGGATTTGCTCTCCTCTGACTCTTCAGCTGGCTAGACTAGCAGGAGCCACACACACACTGGAGGTTTAGAGACCAGCAGGTTTCATGCACTAGGCTGTCTTGCATCCTCTGTTTTAGAAAAGGAGCAGCAGGATTAGAAAGAAAAGGTTTGATTCTATAATCAGTCCAAACAAGAAGCACCACGCAAAACATGGAAAATGTTCTTTTACTTGTTTTTTGTTAGATCTAAATGATGAATTGTAAACCACCATCCTTTTAAACATCTCTTGTGGCTGCAAAAGAAAGAAAATAGCCAAAGCAGGTATTAACCTTTTGCTGTAAATAAGTAGTACCTACTCACAAATAACCTTCCTGCTTTCTTGGCTCTTCTAGGGACTGTATCACACTTGCACATGCTCCCTATACCATTCCAAGGGAGAGAACACAGAGGGAAATAGTACTGAGAAAAGAGGAAAAATTCTAGAAAAACGACATCAATAATTCACATTTACATACAACAAGATTTCTTAACATTTCCATGACTCTTTTTACCCCTAATTTCTACAGCACAGTGCTAGGGAAGGAAAAAAACTGAAAAAAAACCCCCATGGACAAAATTCTGGACACAATTCCCAAAACACTGAAAAGTCATGATGAGTATCTGATTCCTGCTCTCTTGACAGTGATTTCCTACATACTGATAGATGAACTCCATTATTAAATTCCTCATGAAGTTGATAAGTGGAAGGAAGAGAGATGTGGGTTTGGGCTCATCTCAAGAGAAATAATTACCTAAACACCATTTACTGGCTCATTCTAAATTCTATTTTAATTCTAAATTCTAAATACCAAGCACAGGCTCATTCTACTTAAAGAAAAATTCCTCTTGAATTTGACTTATTTCTCAGTGGTCTTACTCCAGTGTGGATATCTGCAAGTAATTGAACAATTTGGATTAATAGCTGCTGGATTATATTTTATTGTGTTTTAGCAGCTGGGATTGCCAATCAGCACGGGTCTAACCACTCAGGAGCACCACTCTCAGATGCCTTCCCTCCAGCCCTGCACAATCAAGCTTTATATCTTTGTTTAAGCTTCCCTTGAATTTGCATTCTTCTTGTCAGAAATGTTGCATCCAACCACAAAGGAGTGAGGGGGGAAAAAATCTTCAGCAGCAGCAAGTGGATCAAAGCCTCCAAACAGGATGTTTGTGAGAGTTCAGAAACTAATGTTCATGTTGGTTTTGCTTCTCTGAAAACCCCACCAGTAAATCATAACAATCCTCTCTTGTCAGAGCCAAAATGTAATTAGCTTGGCCCTAAGTGGCCCAGTTCTCTCTAGTGCAGCAGAGACAAACAGTTCACAATGATTTTGACCCAGAGCAGCTCAAGGCCACTCTCAAGGTTCAATCCTGACCCATCTTTTGTTCTGAGAAGAATTTCATTTTCATGAACTGTTAAAAAAACTCCTAGGAATTCTGACTTGAATGAAGTTAATATGACTTGAGTCACAACGGAGCTTCACATATTTTGCCCAACTACCTTCCAGATCCCAGGAAGGTTTTTACCCATTCTTGCATGTTTGCTTTACTGATATTCATGATTTTCATCTTCTTGACTAGTGAGCTGCTCAGGTAGAGGCTTCATTAGCCGAGCAACTACATCCACCAAGAGCAGTTTCTAGAGTTGGCTACCCAGGACAGCTTAATCCAGCTAAAAACAAGGTAGAAGAAATGATGTGCATCATGTCATGTAAATACATAAAGACTGCAGTTCCATAAGGTATGTGAACTCTAGCAAAACAAGAAACAGGGTGGAAAAAGATATTTGGCTAAGAGAAGCTGAGCTTATCCTGTAGCTGAAGAATTGATTTGAATAAGGAACACCCCCTCCCTCCTGCTTGCCTCCACAACCAACAACCAAACATTCCTTCAGCATGAAATCAGATGATAAATCTTATCCATTTGGAGAGGATAGGTACCTCCTTGTCTGTTTTGCCATGCCTTTGCATTTCTAACTCACAAAATTAGCCTCTCTCTTTACTTTGATACCCAACCCAAGTCTTCCTCCACATCCTCCTGTGACTTCAGTGCACTCTACTGCATTAAGTCATAAATGGAAGAGGTAACAGGTCTACAAAAACCAATGTATAAACTGATGTTTCTCTCCAAATCCTGTCAGAATTTTACATGGTGACCTTACCTCTAATATAACTCAGTTTGGGGATGAAAATTATTGAGATCTGAAACCTTGTCACAGACTTGGGAGTTACAATAACTTGTGATAACAAGTTTTCCCTAGGGAGGTGGATCTTCTTGACAATTTATCAAACTAATTGTAAGCAGTCATTAACAAAAAAAAACCCCAACCAGCCAAACCAGCAACATTTCCATTGGTACCAAGACTGATCACACACACAGTTATTAGCAGTTCTGCAAGCTAGCTGATATCTGCACCAGGTATTTCTTTTCAAGAGCTAGATTTTATTAACTGCAGATTCTGATTTCATTCCTGCCCTAAGGAAGAGCTGCTGAGTTACTGAACACACTCAGAATGAAAGCTGCAATACATACAACTGAAGCAAACACCTACATTAGAGGAATCTGAATTCACTTTTAGCTCATATATCTACCTTCTCTTAAGCAACTGCTAAAACCTGCTTTCATTTATTAATTCATTTAGAGTATAGAAGGTTCAAGACAACACTCTTTGGGGGAAAATTGGTTACTAAGTATCACTTGAATTTGTTCAAACTGTAATTGGAATAAAAAAGGAACAAGAGTATCTGTTGAGGGAGTAGAAGTGGACTCAACACAGATCAATGAGAACGAAGTTGAAGCCATTTTATTCAAACATACACACAACTTATATATTTTTTCTTTATCAGTTTAAGAGCCATTTTCTATTACTATTGGCTACAAGTTCTGTACACACATCTTATTAGAGAGCCCAGCTTCTAACAACATTATCAGAACACCTTCATTCTCACACAACTTGATCCCTCTCATTATCATGCTCAATTCCATTCCTCAGCCCACATATCTTTCTCATAACAAGCTGTTCAGGGAGTGTGTTATTCCAGCCACAGCCTGAGAACTCCAGGCCTGTTAACTTTCTCACAAGTCAGTATCAGTGTTATGCACGGGCCCTGAGGCCTCAGGCTAACCCTGCACGGGCCCTGAGGCCTCAGGCAAACCCTAACCTATTAAGGCAGTGGTGAGTCTGGGTGGGCCACATGTCCATTCTCCTCAAGATACAATGCCACAAGTATCTAAATTATTAAAATCCATCACACTTTCACTACAGCCAGCTAGGAACACTGTGCACGTCACTTGCTGTCACAAAGAGCACAGGATTGTCATTGCCTAGCTGAAATGGCCTTGGGATTTCCCACCAGTGAGAAAGCTGAGGCTGCAATGCACTGCTGTGATCACTCACCTCTCCACCAGACACACACAACTTCAGTTCCACCAGCATCAACCATGATGATCCTCAACCCTACTGACTGCTCCACCAGCTATTTTAGATCCATTTGCAGGGCTGTCTTTCTCTCTCTCTCTCTCTTTTTAATTAGTAAGCCTTATTTTTTCCTCATAAACTGCAGTTATCCCAAATGCTACATGGTCCTAGAAAATTTAGCCTAAAAGTTTTTTCTTCATTTACATTTGAATCAGAAATAGAAAAGAAATAAGAAAAAGAATCTGATTGTCAGTCAGCTTTGCAGCAACAATGCATGACCAACATACTGAAGTCCAAGATATAACATACTTTTTTCTATGCAAATTAAATGAGACAGATATCTACATTTCAAGTATATTCATGACTACTTTACAAAAGAAAAACATATTATTTTTTTCTATTTCATTTCTGACAAATGAATTCAGAACACATGAAAAACCAGCATGCAAATAAATGTAAAATAAGACAGAGTCTAAAGTTCTACACTGCTCTGCAGTTATGAGTTTCAGCACAAAAACTGTCATTAATATTAACTTCTAGAGCATTACAAAAAAAAAAAAAAAGTCAAAACCAAAACCAACTTTGTACTTACCATTAGGAATCACTTGAAAATCTAGATGAATTTTAGTTAGCAGAATATGTGACAAGCATTGATTCATGGAGGACACCAACAAACCCCACAGTACTGTAGTACTCAGAAAGAGAATATTAAAGGGCTTACCAGGGCCTCTGATTTGATGGTTGGCCTGACCATAAAGTTTGGGTCAGGCTGCAGCATGACTGGTTTAGAGACTATTGGTACCCCTGGGTGTCGTTGGGTAGGTGGACTTGGAGCAAGTTGCTATAAGGTTAATTTAAGAAAATTACAATTGACAATGTAATTTGTGCAAATCCAGCATTTCACCAAGTTGTCTCAATGCAAAGAGTTCACAGTAATTAAATTAATGACATGAATACAACCAAAGGTTTACAGAATTGTTTTAAGTAAGACTTATAATGCCAATAAATCAAAAAGTACATTTTCTGGCATCTGAATAGTTTCCCCCCTAATTTCTGACTTCTCCAGCAAGATTATTGAAAAAAAAATCTCATTCCTGCTCTTGACATTTATCCCATAAAGGCAATGAATGGAGTAAGAAACTACAAGGAAAAAACCAAAAGCTAAAGTTGAATGTAAAGCAACAGAGAATTTGAAATGAGGCTTTAACTAATCTATGGCTAAATAGATATTTTAAGGTTCAATTCACCAGGACTGATCAACTTTGTATAAAAAAAAAATCAGGTCAACTTATCTTGATTTCAGAGCAAAGGTTAGTTACACTAATTACCTACCCCTGCCTTGACAAAGCTCCCACTGACGTCAAGCAGAGTTGGATTCAAGAAAATAGTTCCAAACTGAGTCCTGGGGGTTTAGTTTCTGAGTTAACCCCAGCAACTCCCAGCACACCCCTGTCAATGTTTCTCATAGGAAATGTGATGTATTCCAGAGATCATTCATCCAGTACAAGCTGTATCCTCTGAAATTATTTGAATTGCTTCCAGCAATTAGTTAAGCAATGTGGTTTGTTTTTAAATACAGGAATTTTTGTGGTGGGGTTTTTTGTTTGTTTTTGTTTGTGTGGTTTTTGGTTTTTTTTTTTTTTTTTAATAATTTAAGAAGAAAAGGTTAAGAACCAGATCCTTGTGGGTACCCCTCAACTACTGTTGCTCCACATCACAAAGTGTGTTGTTAAGCTTTCTTATCTTAGAAGAATCAGCAGGTTCTCATACATCAATTTGTTAAAACTGGACTGGAACTGGATGATTTCTCCTGATGCTGCACATTTTTCAGACAGACCTTTCTAGAATGCCTCAGAACAGGGAAATCTGACAGCTGCCCATCCTGAAGCCAAATCAGGGCAGTTCCTAAACCCCTGTTGTTTCTGCTGAAAAGAAAGCTCACTTCTTTACACCCATTCGGTGAAAATTTCATTTGTTCCTCACACTTTTTGCCCACCTTGGCATGGCACAGACACAGGGTCCATCTGTTAGCTGTTGAGATATGAAGTCCTCAGACTACGAGGAGTCCCTCCCACTGCCTGGTATCTGGCAACACAGCAGTGGCTCCACACATGCAAATGTAAATGCTGAATTCTTGATGAACAAGCCATGCAGAATGAAAACCTTGACATTTCCCTGTCATACATGGGAAGTTTCTAGAAGTACAGGTATTATGAACAGTAGCTGACCTACCAGTGGATTGCTGGACACAGAAGAGACTTTCCCAACGTGGGAGGTGTTTCTTACAACCTAAACAGTAACAGACTTAGTACAGGTTCATATACAGTGCAGAGCTGATAATAACTCTGAAAACTAGCTGAGCTTATACAGATATTTTAATAGTTCTCAAGAATATCTTTTACAAGATTTCTTTCCTTTTGTCAGGTATTTGTTCGAGTTGAATTTAAATGAAACAATAGAGGGGAAGAAAACCCAAACTGGGCAACACAGAGAAGAAAAAAAAACAAACTGTCCAGCTCCTGAGTTTTCTTCCCTTTCTCTGACCACATCAGGAATACTGAGGTAGCTACTTAAAGCAGCTTTGGCTTCATGTTAACACTTTACCTCATATACACCAATTAGATTTGGTGGAAACTAAGTCACCATTTTTGAAGGCTAGGTTATTTGGTTGTTACCTAAGTATTTTTTCTTTAATTATGATCTTATTTTCTCTAACATAGATAGCAGTGAAGTAAACACGTATCTGTTTCTGCCAGAAAACAGATATGGGAGTATATGGGCTTGGGTTCAGATCCAGTATATGGCAGTTCCTCTGTGACTTCTTTTATCTGAGTATTTTCTAATAGCATTAGCAGAATGCATTTCTCCTTTGAACATATTTTGTGCTCGTGTAATTTCAGTTTATTTCACAAATAACTTGGGAAACCTGTTATCCTAAGAGCACCTGACATCTCCATTTCAGGGAATCTAGGAAGTTCCTGGCACTTCAGACACACAAACCACATAGATGGAGCTTTATCAGCAGTCAGCTGACTTTTAGATGAAGAGATGCACAGTTCACATTAGGACAATTATTCACATAATCTGCCAGTGAAGTGATTAATTTGCACTCATTCCCCACCCTAACCAGGATCATGCAAACACAAAAGTGGGTGACACAAACCTGTGTTTCCAAGTAAACATGTGAAAAAACAAACAAAACCCAACAGCAACAACAAACCAAAGCAAGCAAAGCCAAACCAAACTCAAAAAGCAAACCAATAATGCAGTCAGTTGACCCATGCAGAAGACTGAGGGAAAAAAAATGATTGTTTGGGATCCTCTCCTGTTTGAAATAAGAATCTTTGCCTCAGAAAGGGGTATGTGAATCCCACCACAGTGGTCACCAAAGGGAATTTCAATGGAATAGCTGCCATTTCTCTCCTGAAGTGAGATCTGGCACAAGATTTCTTATATTTGATTCTCTTTTCAACTGAGACCATAATGAGAAGAAACCCAGAATGGTTTTCTCAAAGAAATCCCTAATTCCTCTGCATGTAAAAATTAATAAATAAATAGAATTTAAACCTGATCTAATTGCTTTTGTTCATTTAAAAATCTTTCACTGGTAATTTATGTAGCACTGACATTCTAAAGTTTGAGCTTCTGCTTTTAACTTCATTTTCTTTGTCCACTCTTCTCACCTAACAAAGCCATTTCAGGCCATTTACAACACTTTCAGCAGCCATTTTCACTACAGAGATATTTTTCTCCAATTTAACTCTGAGTTAAATCTGCTGCTTTATTTTTTTTTTTTTTAATCTTTAAACACTCAAGTTTCTTTTGAATTGACTCATTCTGCCTGAGAATAGCCCGTGGTAGGATTGTAATATAAGAACACAAAACACTCTGGACTGCATTCACTAATATGAAACAACAAACCCATCTCCTTCCTTCTTTCAACCCTGCATGCAGCAGACAGGTGGGTGCAGTGGGTGCTGGAGCAGGGGGAGGGGAAAGGTGCATGCACCCAAACACATCAGGAGGTCACCTGGGCAGCTGGGGTCACTGACAGAGCCGGGGCTCTGGGGAGTGGAACGTTTGAGAGAGGGAATGGGGGAGCTGGTGATGCTGGAGTCACAGGGGGGAGTGGTGGAGGTGGTGCCACGTGTTTGGGCTTGTCAACTTCATCTAAGTTGATATCATCAAGATCTGTGGTGTGAAGCTGCAGGCCCCCAGCAAACCGTCGCAGAGACGTCGCCGGTGCTGCCGAGGGGCGTCCGCTTGTCAGCTACGTGTAACAGAGAAACCAGCCTCAGATTTCAGCTGCCTGCTCCAGATTCATGGCACATCCCACAGTGGCTCTCAGCCTTACTGCTCCTGCACAGGAAACTGCCAGCTTCTCCACAGAGACTTCTTCCTAAAAGGTCTTTCACAGAATCACTGAATGTCAGGGGCTAGAAGGGACCTTGAAAGATCATCTAGTCCAACCCCCCTGCCAGAGCAGGGGCACCCAGACCAAGTCACCCAGGAACAGATCCAGGGGGGGCTGGAATGTCTCCAGAGCAGAGCCCCTGCCAGGGTCTGCCACCCTCACCGGGAACAAGTTTTTCCTTGTGTTTCCCCTCAACCTCTTGTGCTCCAACTGACTCCCATTGCCTCTTGTCCTGTCACTGGATGACACTGAGCAGAGTCTGGCTCCATCCTCCCTACACTGCCCTGAACACACTGACAGACACTGCTGAGCTCCCCCCTCAGTCTCCTCCAGGCTAAAGAGCCCCAATCAACACCAAAGGGATTGTGGGGCAAACAGACTCCAGAGTTTAAGCATCAAGAGAAGCTCACCTGAAACAATAAGCTTGTGTGGAAAGGGTTCTGTGTACTCTGATAAGAGTTGCTAACATTCATCAGTGATCAAGCTGCAACATTTAAGAAAATCCAATTGAAACCTCTTTCCTTTTGCTGTTTTGTAGACTCAGCTGAGGAAATACTAGAGATGAGCTGTCCTACATGACAAGACTTCAAGTGGGTATCTCACATGCTTTTGGATTCTTATCTGCCACACTCATTCCCTGGTTACTAAAACCAATGGCTATTGGGCAGAGGCCAAGAGATCTTCACTGCTCTTGTACCAGTTGAAGCCTGGAGTGCCTGATGATTGCTTGTTCAGCTGCATTTATCCCTCAGAAGCATGTCAGTTTTGTCTTTGACATGAGTTTAAGTGCCTGGGTAGTTTTGGAGAAGAACTGTAATAGAACCTTGATATATAATGTAATAGATGGAGCAAATATTAAAGACTGGTTTGAATCTGGGTAGAGCTCTGGAAATCCAAGTGATTTTCATCTGTATCTGTTCCCTCTTTACAAAGTAAGAGCAGTGGACATGTAGCTGGACACAGGCAACCATGAAAGCAAGAGAAAACTCCCCATGGTGATTCCACTGCCTTAGAGAGGGGCAGTGCAGAGCCCCATGGATCTGAGCCTGAGGACCAGCTGCTTTTAGCAGAGCTGCTCCACACTGACCTGCAGGCAACTCATGTGAGAGCCTTCCTCAAGGGTCCCCTCTGTGGCTGCCACTTCTCGGGGATCCTGGGGGAGTTCAGCAGATTGCAGTGTTCCTCTCCAAAGCAGCTGTGCTTGGAAGACAGCCAGAGCAGCAGGATGGTGGGAAAGCCTCACCCCACATCTAGAGCCATCAGGCTCTAAAGCACAATCCCTATCTGCAACTCTCTTCATTTAAGAGAACCAGTTAAAACACAAAACCAAACCCTATTCTTTTGGAGTTTGTCATTTTCTTGACATGTACCTTTATTCCATAAGAGGCACAACAGCATCCAAGAGCTCATAATCTATTACATTCTTATTTTCACAGGATACTAAAACGTGGCTGGGTATTCCAGTCTCAGTTTATTATTGGTAGCATGTCTCACCTTGCCCAAACAGCTCAAAAGCCAATAGAATTGCTACTTGTGCAGTGATAATATACTTTAAAAGGACAGAGTAAAAACCAGTTCATTAAACTAATTGAAAAATCTCGAAAAAAAATGAAGATTTTACAGGTATGCCATGGATTGCAATTCATCAATTACTGGTTTTCTTTGCCCCCTTAGGATAAAGGCCAAGAGGGAAAGATAGACACATTTTTCTCTGGTAAAAGCCTGTTGCTTTTAGAATAAAACCAGTAGGCTATTTGGGGATCATGCAATATATGGAGAAGGCAGAATTTTACCTCAGGAGAATCATTCTCCACAGAGGAAATCTGTTCTAACCGTGTCTGACAGAGTCTCTCCACCCAGTGCTGCACCTTTTCCGACTCCTCCAGGTCTTCCCGCTCTGTCTCCGATACCTTAACCACGACAGCAGGGCATGAAAACAAGTCACAGGCACAGTTACAACAGAAATGGCTTTCCAAAGATTAAAAGCCACTGAAAGCAGTTTAAAATCTCATCATGCTTTGGAGGATGGTTTCCAGTTTTGCTGCCTTTTGTGTGAACTCATCACTGCCAGTGGGTAGCACCCGCACTGGCCGCAAGGTAAAAGCTGTCTAGAGAAAGCAAGTGTGGGAAATGATCTTTGCAGGGAAAGAATTTTTTCAAGCCTTATCTTTGACATAATTAACCAAGATAAGATAATTCCACTAAGGATTCTGATCATTTTCTTTCCCTGTCAGTTTGCACTTGACGGGAGGACACAACGTACCTCTTGCACGAGACGATTTATTTTCAGTTGTTTTTCTTTCTCCAACATTCCTTCTTTCTCTTTGGCAAGTTTCTGCTCAAACTCCATTTCCTTTTTATTCTTCTTCAGTTCACACAGACTGTCACTTTTGGACTTCTTTCGCTCTTTCCCTTTCTGGGAAGTTTTGTTTGGGGGTTTTTAATTAAGCAGACTTACATCAGCTCAAAACACCTCGCCCTTCCAGCTCTGTACACGAGTGCCTGCCTTGAAAATGACACTACAACCTGGGCAAGCATGGGGATGATCTTTGAAAAGATGAACTAAAAATCAGTTTCCCCAGCAATTTTCAAGCAATTTGTTCTGCTCTGCAAAGTCAGAGCAGTAAGGCACACAGGGTGCCTACAAACCTCTGAATATTCCAACAGTTTTGCTTAGGTCTTCACTTGGAAGCTCTCCATTCTGGCACTGTTACACACAGACAAGGTGGGCTGCTTCCAGGTGGCAGATACTCATGTCCAGGCAGAAGTGAATTTTCTCTGCACAAACCATCCTCATGCATCTCTTCTCAAACCAGCATTCATGCCCTGATAGTAGGGGAATAAGCAGGTAGTCAGGAAAGGCTCAGAGCAGTGCAGAAACTGAACTGCTCCCAGGAAAGAACACTGCCTCATGGAGACCAACTGGCTCCTACAAGCACTGGACAACATTTACTTGGATTTTGCTCTTCTCATTACCATCAGCTACTGAATTTTTTGGGGGGGTTTGGGAGAATCCAAAGCATGAATGTGCATTAATTAGCATTATTTGTTTTCCTTCCACCTTTTATGTGGAGTATTGATAGCAAAGCCTTGGAAAACAGACATTTTCCCTGGCAGCTACAAAAGTACTTTCTCCCAGTCAAGTAGTCAAATGGGATTTTGTGCTGCTGAGTGTGAAGTTGTCTATTGGTTCTTAGTTAAGTGGTGGGGAAAAAAAAGAAATTAAAATTCCATAAATGTTAGAGACAAAAATGTAACAAAAAAAAGTAAAAAAAAAATCTAGCTTTTTGCACTGATGTTTATATTCAAACCTATTTCCATTTGCATGTTTTCTTCAGGGATAATTAGTTTGTACCATAATAATTGCTGTCATTTTATTCTCTAATAAATTAGAATATACATTTAGTACTGTCTAAATGTAACATCTGTTAAGTCAACCTTCTAGAGACCAACAATTGAAAAACTCCTGTAATTTCCAGGCACACTGAGCAGTACAGTACACATGTCAGTGTTCCATAACATGAATATTTATCAGACAATCTGAGCTGCAGCCACTACACTCAGATGGAGGAGGAGTCATCCTTTCCATCCATTTTTCCCAGCTTCTTTACTTGCTATTATAGAAATGTTTACTGTTTTATTTTTCAAACAAAACCAGTGATGAGTTTGCAGTTCGATGAAAATTGATCACACCCAGACTTTAAATTCTTTCTGAAGGCAAAAGATTAAAAATGTTTTGCTTTTTTTTTTTTTCAAACTTCATCAGTGTGCAGTCAAATTAACAGGAGCTGGGTTAAGACCTTCATTACAGCAGGAAAAGACACCCAGATCCTCTGTAAACTACCTTTGTCAGCAGCAATACAGAAGAGAAACTGTGTGAAGAGACTGAGATAGGAATCAGACAAATCCTAACTGCACTGGTTTCACACAAGCCACTGATCCTTGATGATTTCCACTCATTAGCAGTACAAAATTAGCTATTAAAAATATAAAAATTATATAAAAAAAAATAAATATAAAAAACTCATTAGCAGTATAAAAATGAGCTATTGGCACGTGCCATCATTTCCTGCTCTCTGCTAAGGACAGCAGGAACTTGTGTCCAGACAGAAGGTTTAAGTAATAGTCCTGAAGTGTGACAAATATTTCACCTGCCAGACACAATTCTGACCTTCTCAGAAACCTTGAGTTCTCAAAGATAAACATATTAATTCTTCTTGTCACTTCTACTGCAAGCCACTACAAAAAAGCCCCACCAACCATCATCAAACACACCACACAAGCACAAAACCCCTGTAACACGGCCAGTACACACTGAAAGGAATCAAGAGACCAAACAACACCAGGAATCAAGTGTCATTTGAAGCTCTAACACTTTGATATTGCAATACTTTGGCAGCAGCTCTCCAGATATTCTATCAAGCTTAAAGATTTTCAGTTGTACGTTGCTCCTCTGTGTGAGGTTTAAAAGCATTTTACCTTCAGCACTCTTACTGGGAACTGTTCTCATGGAGTTTTTGCCTCTGTAGTTTGTAAACATTATTCTGATGACTCCTAAAGAACAAAGACACACTGTGCCCACCTGTGCTGAGCAGTTTCTGCCAAGTGCTGCCACACCACTGCCACTGCAGCTGGCACAGCTCGGAAATCTTCAGTGTTCAAAAGGACAAACTGCCATGCAGATGCATCCCAAATGCATCTTAATTGATACACACAGGAGAAGCAGCAGCTTTTGACTGGAATGAATGTCTAGTAATTCCAAAGAAGGAAAAAAAAAAGAGCACTTCAGATTCAAAAGCACAGCAAGCAAATGCAGACATCAACCCTGCAGGGTACCTTGCGGATGGTGGGAAATTTCCCTTCGTAGCGGTAAAACCAGCCAAGAGCTGTCAGAGTTCAAGAGGTTGGAAGAAAAGTCAGGGGCTGGGTCAGCTCAGTCCATGCTGATACATGTACTGGATTCAAATTTATTTGAAGGAACGCCACCACAGGTTTTATATTACACACGTTCTTCGCTGACTCCTTGTTAGCACATTTAGTCAGAAGTGAGACCCTTATTTTACCAGTACACATTTGGTGTTGAACAAAGCAAAAGCATCAAGAAAACTTCACACAGAGCCATAGAGACATAGGCACTGCTAAAATGTCTGTGATCACAGTCCTACTTCACACTGGTTTGAACAAGACTTCTTAAAATTCAACAGCTATTCAAACTCTTTCAAGCTTGTGGCAGAACACCGTGGCACTTGAGAGAAGAAAAACTCCATTTCCTAGGGTATTTCAAGCCAAGTGCAAAAAAACCCCACATTATTAAGTGAAAACATACAAAAGAATCCATTACCATAATGTTATAGAAGAAACTGATAATACACCGAGTTTTCTTCCTATAGGATTAATAGCTTCTGTATTTGTATCAAGGCTTGATCAGAACACCATGACAGCAGCAGGGTCATAACCTCTCCTTATTTACCACAGCACCTCTCATTCTGCCCTTGCAAAACCAAGTTCAGGGTGAGGACTGACTGTCAGGAGGAAGAGAAGCACAGGAAGAATCTGAATGAGGGCAGGAAATGAAGGCCAAGTGGCAAACCTGTTTGTCCTGCTTCATGATCACTTCATCCATGTCATCTGTTTCAAGCTGGTCATGTGCAACTCCCTTTAAATCTACTAGAGAAACAGAGGAGGAAAAGAGTGAGGAGACAGAAATGAGAGGCTAACTGGAGGTTCCCAGGTAGTCAAAGAGATCCTACGAGTTTCCAGGAAATTCAAAGTTAGGAGTGGGCTACTTTTCCACATTAAAAAACAAAAAGCAAAACAGAAAACCCCAAACAACAAAACAAAACCAAAATGAACAAACTCCTGCTTAAATCAATTCCCAATCTCCTCCAGCCTGGAAGAGCAATTAGTACATGCACATAGGCAGTTAGGCTGCTCTGTTGTGAGGGAAGCCTGCTGGGCTAGGTGGGCTTCCCTGGAATTAAGCTATCAGCAGTGTTGGGATATCTGCCTTCCAGTGTGGTGCCACAGGGGTAAATGCTGCACCATGAAAACACTGCCCTGAAAACCAAGAAACTAAATGGAGAAAGGTAGTTGCAGGAGCCACATTTCCCCACCTCAGTTTCTCCCCTGTGAGAAGTGAAATGATTTCCCCCAGGTGACAACAACCAACCAGGGCACAGCAGAGCCAGCTCTCCCTTACATTATGCAACTAGACCTTGGCACTTCTCACTTGGTCCTTCGCCCAAACCACAGGGGTGGACTCTGTGGACTACCTGTAGCTTCCAATTTGTCTTCCTCACTGGCAATTAAGCTCCAAGCGTCTTCTTTTGGAATACTGAACTGCACTTACACTTCAGGGCAGCTCTTCATGGAGAAGCTGCAGTGCACAAACAGAACATCCTGAGTAGTCACTCAGTTAATTCTGGAGCAGACTGCCCAGGGATATCACACCAGTTTTCAGGCTGTGCAGAGTACAGCCTGTTTGTGACAAAGTCACTGCAGTGGGGGCAAAGACAGGGAAAAGGACAGGGAATTCAAAAGAGATAGACTCAGTATAGAACACAATAGTAGGAGGGGAAGAGGGGGGAAACAAAAGGAAAAAGTGTTTTAAAATCTACATGTAATCTACTTTTGGATTTTTTTTCCACACAATTCATGGACAGAGGCTTGAATTCTGCAAACTCTTAGAAATGTGTCCAGCTTTCTCATGAATAGGTCCCTAGGAATTGATTTAGAAGCCCTGAGGGCATGTTTTTAACTAGTACATGCTTCCAAGCCTTGCTATTCAAGCTCTTTGCCCATGAGATTATTATTATTATTATACCACTTGTAAACATCATTATACCATCATCATTTCACTTCCAAGATAGCTGTCAAAAAAAGAGCATGAACTGGAAAAAAAAAAGATCTGCATAAAAATGATGTGGTAAATACTTTAGCCTGAGAAGGAATAAATGAGATGTGAATGACACATTGGCAAGAAATAAAATGTGTCAAAAGATAGGTTGCATTTTTTTATGACATCCAATATATTAAGTTCTTAATTCAGTTGTTTGCCTCTCCTCATGGAAGAGAAACAAGGGAGCTTCAAGACATTCCTACAGCTGCCAAAGGCTGACAGAGTTTAGGAAGGGAAAAGTACTTTAGGTTTTTCTGAAAACTAAATATTGAATTAATTTCCTCCAAGCCAAAATCAGGGATTCCATAGCTGGTTTTTTTTTTTAGTTAGAATCAAGCAAATAAAAATAATCAAAAGCATAATCTCCACCCTCCAGAACACACTGATTTCAAGTGAGAGGGTAAAAGGTAACAGCAAGTTGCACAAAGTGCATTCATTTATTTATTCATTTATTCAAAATGAGACTGCAAATCTAGTACTTCTTTTCTACCTTCACACATTCCACCTCTCAAGATATCAAATATAAAATCATGTTCAATTATTTGCTGATACTATTTATACAGAAAGCTCAAAGTTAATTCCAAATGAAAAAACCAAACACTTGTCTCCTTCATAACTTCATTTTGAGAAGTAACAAAGCCCAGTAACAAAATGCCCATACACCCACAAATATTCCTTAGAAGGAATGTTTTCTTCACTGAGATGAAAGCACCCCTATGTGTGTAAAGACATAAAAATACCCACGTGGACATATAAAGAGCAGACAGCTCAGGGATGTCTGAAACTCATCTCTTCCCCAAGAAGCAGACTGAAATCAGTGACTTACTTTTGTGTTTGGAGCGAGGGGCAGAGTGCACTTCTGCAGTGACTGTTTGCAGAGATTTAGGAGGCTCCTTAGGAACCCAGTCTTCTTCCCATGCCTTTTTAAACTTCTCTTCCTCTGCTGTTATCCTATAGGAAACAATTCCAAGTATCAAACCAGCAGCATCAATATATATTCGTTACAACTAGTTAGTGCTCAGTATGTTTGGGGGTTTTTTTTCTCTTTAATATAAAGCCCCTTTCCCCAAACCCAACTGAGCTCCTAAGATAATTTGTTCTGGAGCTACAAATCATTTCTCACCTAATAGTTTTTCATTTTTAGAACTGGGAAGTATCTAATAGAAAAATAGTCAGTTTTAAACAAACACTAAGTGACAGAATTTCTACCACTTACCTAAGCTAAACATTACAATGGTAAATTACACCTGAGAAATGCTTGTCTTCTTTCTTATCTCCCTTTTGAGAATTACTCCCTAAACACTTCTAGGCTACACTGAAAAGTGAGTCTTCCCAAAAATAATGAAATACTATTGATAAACAACCACATTAAATTCAGCTTTCTAGGAATAAAAGAAAAAACCCAACATCCCAAAACAACAACAACCAACCCAAAAGATTGTCACACTTTGGAACAAAAGAGCTCATAAAAAAACCCAAAAACCTAGAAAGGCACCATGATCACAAAAAGGTCATTTTGAAGAAAAATTCAGCAAATCCCAAATAGGCTAGTAGCTTCTATCTTCATATATGGTACATATTGCTTCATATATGATGCAAGATCTGCTCTTGGGTGTAGCCCGTCTTCAACTGGTAAACTAATATATAATGCCAAAAGTTACCATGCCATGAACAACCTACCTGCATTTTGGTTTTGTTTTTTTTTAAATATAAATAGATAAGTCATCAAGCTCCTGACTAGAGGCATGTTTTTCAATTCTTTAGTAATCCTTTTGTTCCTTCCCTGATTCCCTTCCTTGAACTATGCATTTTTTTTCCCTGATAGAATTGTGTAGTGGTTCAGTGACAGCAAAGTAAACAAGCTCTGAGCCACAGAACTTTCTTATTTGAAGCTTCTCTATACATTTATCACATTTTGACAATAAGCACCCAGCTTCAATTTCATCTTGAATTTATCACCCTAATCCTCATGTTTTCAGATCAGCTCCCTGTTGGGATGTGCTTAAAGGCACTGGATCCCACATTTATCTACGTGGAAATATGACAGGACTTTATGAGACAAGAACATGCAGAATGTTCTCAGCCAGCTTTAACAAACAAGGGCATGTTTCAGACAGGCTGTTGGCAGTGTAAGGTTCTTACTGCTCTATTTCTCTGCGGTATCTCTCCTCTTCCTCTGCAGCCTTCTGGGAAATCTCCAGTTTTCTTCTGTAACAAGAGGAATTAGGACACCATGAGAAAACCAGCATTTTCTGAGTAAGAACCTGCACAAAGTGTGTCAGCATATACTTAGTAGAAGATATAGAGAGTAAATACATATGCATTGGGGAAAACCATTCATTTTTACAAGTCATCTTTCAAATACCAAGAGTTCAATATACTTCCATAGGAACTCTGAGGACACTGATGACCATCTGGATAACAAGGGCATATATCACATATTTAACTCTGTAAGTCACTCTTCTCCTCCTGAGACAGTTCCATAGTGTCCTACTGTGAGAGTATAAAATTCCTAACTGTCCCACTAAAAAGAAAGGCTGAGAGGATGGCATCAGGAAAAGAACTAATATCACACTGGATCAGAGTGCTAAGACAGTGGAGGAACAGTGACCTCTCTACTCAAGGATCATTTGAACATGATCAGCTTTGAAAAACTCAGAACATCAAGAGGACCACAGGACAAGGATTTATGAGCAGAGACTACAACAGCAAAATTCAGTTCATCTAAGCTGGAAATCTTTTCCCAGTTTCTCCTGTATTCCATCTCCTTTCCAATTCCAAGCTCATTTTTGCACTCCCCAGAGCCCTTACAGTCTCTCTTTCTCTTGCTGCTCTTTGATGATCTTGTTGGTCTCCAGCGCCAGCCGCTTCTGCTGCAGCAACTCCTGGCGCTCCTGCTCACGGAGCCTTGCTTCTTTCTGCCTCTCCTCTTCAGTCATAAACAGCTCCTTTCCCTGCAATCAGAACCACCACCCACCACAGAGAGCTGGTAGAAGCAGCTGTGTGGCAGAACAGCAGCTCTCAGGCATGAGAAAGCAGGAAGATTTCCATTCCTTGTCAAAGGAACAGCATTGCAGTGGCTCACAGTCATGGAAGTGTTTTAGTTGAGAATACTGTGGCTAGTCATCAATTAAATAATCCAAAGCCACCCAACACCTCCCTGTTCTGACAGAATTTAGAGGTACCACTTATTTGCCAACAGAGTAACTCCCACAAATGTTCTTTTATGAAGATACTACTTACAGCACCTGCTACCACAGAGATAGTCAATGTACGACTGCTTTTGAGCACTCTGACAGCCTGCAAATTAAAACAAAACCCAGTCTGAATTCAGTGATAAAAGGTGATTAAGTGTATATATAGGATAAAGAAGAAGTGTGTATATATATATATATAGGATAAAGAAGAAGTGTGTATATATATATATATAGGATAAAGAAGAAGTGTGTATATATATATATATAGGATAAAGAAGAAGTGTGTATATATATATATATAGGATAAAGAAGAAGTGTGTATATATATATATATAGGATAAAGAAGAAGTGTGTATATATATATATATAGGATAAAGAAGAAGTGTGTATATATATATATATAGGATAAAGAAGAAGTGTGTATATATATATATATAGGATAAAGAAGAAGTGTGTATATATATATATATAGGATAAAGAAGAAGTGTGTATATATATATATATAGGATAAAGAAGAAGTGTGTATATATATATATATAGGATAAAGAAGAAGTGTGTATATATATATATATAGGATAAAGAAGAAGTGTGTATATATATATATATAGGATAAAGAAGAAGTGTGTATATATATATATATAGGATAAAGAAGANGTGTACATATATAGGATAAAAAGGTGTACATATAGGATAAAAAAGTGTACATATAGGATAAAAAATGTGTACATATAGGATAAAAAATGTGTATACATACACTTAAAATGATTAAGTGTATATATAGGATAAAAAGAAGCTGCTTGTCAAGACTGGAACTTCCAGCAGACCCACCTGAACTCAACAGGGCAAATCTCCAAATTTTCATGTTCATTACAAAACCTCTGTAATTCCAATTAATGGAATTACAAAGACTTATCTTACCTCTTTATGATCCACGTTAGAAAAATCCACTCCGTTTACCTCAACAATCTGATCACCAACCTAAAAGAGTCATCCCAAGTTTTAGTCCAGATCCTGAAGTAGAACATACACCAAATTAAACACAGAGAGAGACCCCTCAACAATCTTAACACAATAAACCCAGGAATTGGCAGAGTACAAGGGGAACAGCCTGGAAACTGGCCAGGCTTGAACATCCTCCTCCATCAGCATTTGCTGCTGCCACTGTGTGAGCCTGAACACTGAGCCTGGGGGACTGTTGCTCTGACTCAGGGGAGCACTCATGCTCTTAAAACTTATTCAAGCTTCCTTCACTTGAAATGTAACCACAAAACTATGTTTGCCATGAAGAAAACCAAACCAAACCAACACAGCACTAGTGACTGGATGCAGAATCTCTGAAGTAGTAAATAGCAATGAAGATATCTTGGTGGGACCTACCTTGGAAAGTGGCACACTTACCTCTAAACCCACTTCTGCTGAAAGAGATCCTGGCTTGACATTGCTGATAAAAATGCCTGGTTTTTGTGTTGGACCACTGGAAATACTGGCATAATATAAAAAACAAACATGCACAGGATTTTATTTGGAGAATAATACAGTATAATACAGTGAGAAGTCTTAGTTGTTTTCTCATCATTTGTTTCCCATTCAGCAGTCTTGTGGTGTTAGTCTACTGTAAAACTAACAGCAAAATTTGCCACTACACACACAGTGGTTTATCATCCTACCTTTCTATCCTTTATGACACAAGGTTTTGATTTTTAAAAAGCTAAAAAAAATTTAAAATATTCAAGCTTGTGGATTTTTCCTTAGAGTTGAAACTAACACAGCATACTGGCCTACACTGTCTAAGGGACTGGAACACTAATGACATTTGAAAGCAAACACATAACACAAGGAAGAATTACTAATTACTTGCACACTTACTCACTGAACTACTGTATCAACATGATTTTTCAGGATTACTTATTAGAAGCAAGAAGGATGTTTCAACCTGGGTCAACATCTTGGCTGGAAACTTTGTTGTCCAGTCTAGGCCCAAACATAGCAATATTTTAAAATATTATATACAGCACATGATGTTGAACAACACCTCCAGATATAAAAATGTTTTTAAACCTCTACATCTTTAAAATGATATGGTAGAAAGCATGCTTTAGAAAATATTCTGTGCAGTTCAACCTTGATAACTTCAACTCTATATTCCCAAATGTATAGAAAAAACTACAATGCCCCTTCAACTCAAAACCTGCATAACTGGCTGCAGACAGGAGTATAAGAAGCATCCATTCGTATTTCTAAAAACCCTGCAAATTCAACATTACTTTTAGGAACTGGATATACCCATGTGATAGCTTCTCAGTGCTGAAAAGGGTCACAGAAATCAGCCTAAGCCCAGAGAATGAACCTGAGAGTGGTGGAACTTGCTATGTCACAAAGCAGAATGTTAAAGTGTAAAAGCATGTAAAAGATCCAATTCCATGACAACTTCTTTTTCATGTCACTTTCAGCCTCCTCTTAAAGCAAACAAAAAAAAATATTATTTAAAATTAGTCAGAACTTATAAAATAGGTATTTATGCTTTGTCTGATAATACATAATGTGTGCTGGAGATGTCCTCCTGTTCCACTTTGCCTTCCCAATCCACTGTGGATCTCCACTTTCCTGATCTCATATCAGTGAAGGATGGAAATAACTGCCTTGGTTGTCTCACTTAAACCAGTGACGTTAAGTAAGAAACATGTACCCACCTGCAGCCCATGCCTTTTGTACCAATCAAGCTAATGAAGACTTTCTTCTCTTTATTGTCCCTCCCTCCAGAAGAGGCAAGACCAGCAACACTGCCCTTTCCCTCCTGGGGGGAGATTAAAAGATGCTGCAGACATTGTTCTCTGTTGAACCCCTATCAAGACCACTAGAAAACTTCATGAAGCCAAGAAGACAGCCTGCCAATATCAAGATGAGCTGCCTCTGATCATCTCCCCAGAAATGAATGCAAATCATTTCAGTGGAGCTGCATGGCCAAAGTGAAAGACAACTTTCTGTTTGGAGAGGATTATTTAAATAGGCAAATTTTGTCTTCAGAAAAGGGAAAAATAAAATTGAGTAAAGTGATACAGCAAAAACATCATTTAGATGTTGCCTGACAAAATAGCTTGAAAACTACATGATGGTGCTATTTAACTGAGCCTTTCTTCCTGAAAGCAAGAGAACCATAATTGTGGCCTCTCTTTTCATTGCATTCAGAGCTGTCATTCTTCCACTAGTAGACCCAAGACAGGCCAAATCAGCTCTTACAAGATTTAGACAGTAGAACTATATCCTGTTAATTTAGTCAGATCAAACAAAATTAAGCACAAATTAATGACCAGAAGGTATTTCATTTGTATCCTGCCCTTTCCTTAGCTAATGACCCTAGAATAATTTCATATCACAAAAGATGTCTCCCCCAGAATACTTGTAACAGGACACTGCATGCTGGAAAGACAGAAAATAACTTCTGTGATAAGGTTGTATCTTCACAAAACATTGTTCTCTTACCCCAGACTCTGACACAAACTGGTCCACATATTGCCATTTAAGGGGTTCATCTGGTGAACTGCAAGGAAAAAGTAATTTAATATAAGGGAGACAAAATAAATATCAATGTACTCACAAAGCTAGTTTGGAACGTGACCCTCTGTTGTGCATCCACTAGTTCCTTTGGATGCCACTCCCAAGAACTGGTTTGCTTTCCAGCAATTTCAATAGACCATTGAAAAAACATGCAATTATTTAGGCTAGCAAAGCTGGTCAAATATAAAATAGAGAAAACCTACCATTTGGGGAAGCTGTAAGCAAGACTGTAAATAATCAAACCAACCTGAAGAGCCTACAGTCTACACAGACACCTCCCAGCTGCCAACATTTCCCTGACATTCTACTGACAGTTTCAACCTTTTAACAAAGATGTGAAGACAACAATGTGAATTTGGTTAAGCTCTGAAGCAAAGCTCAGTTGTTGCATGCACAGAGAAGCAGTGGAGCTCTCTGTTAAGCTTGGTGCATTGATAATGAAGTTTTCAGGTAATACCCACAAAAGATATGGAAAGAGACATTAGGTGATTTAAGGAGGCAACTGGCATAGGCGTCCAATTCAGACATCTGTTTATCACAAAGGACATGGTATTTTCATTAGTTGTAGAAACATCCATTCACACATTTTCAAATAGAGAGATAAACCCAAGATTTTTTTGGATATTAAAGGGGTAATGTGAAAATTAATCATCTAGTTTGGTTTTAAATACCATTACCTTTTGACAGGTATCATACCAACATCTGAAAAAGAAAAATACTCCATTAAGTAACACTTTCTACAGAGCATCAGCAATGTATGAGCAGCATTTTTTAGTGATTCCTGGGGGATTTTCTATTACTTACGTCTTACTTTGATGGACACGATTTTCTTGGTACGGATGAGGCTGATGACCTCTTCATGGGTGCAGGAGGAAATGGAGTACCCATTGATACGAACGATCTCATCTCCAACCTCAGAAAGCCAGGGGAGAAGAGAAAACACATTGTCAGTTCATGCTGCAATGTTTCCAAGCAATCTGGCAATCCTGAGTCTTGAATCCTCCTGGATATTAGCAAAATTCCAGAGCAGATTCACCTTGTTTGAACTTAATAATGAACACAAAAAGGGCAGATTTGTTGCCAAATAATGATCCATTACACCCTCCTACACCTCTGTACTTTGATCTCCACAAGAACAAAGCCTAATACTTTGAATTACTAGTCCTGGATGTTTCTTAAGAGCTAGTGTGAATATTCCTTAATATAAAATGTATCCAGATGCCACTCTGATAGTTGACAGGACCTTTCTCATCAACAGAACAGGATTTTGTTCCTAATCAGTGGAACTTTGTGTGTCTCCTCCTTGCTTTCATGGCAACATTTTCTCTAGTTAATGATTGCCTAACACGTTCCACTTAATGCCTCAAGCTTCCAGCTGCCAAATTTCAGTGTATCCACTGTTTTCTCCATCATACAAACTTGATGTGTTCCTGAAAAAACCTCTGAAATCACAGTCTAGCTGACTGAGGACTAGCTTCCTTGTACCTGCCAGCTTTAGGGAAAAACATGGGTAGAGCTGGAGACTCCTCCTCTGGCACTGCACAGATCAGCACCAAAAGCCTAAATTTGCATCCCTACATTTATCTGAGAGGATGGAGTGGATCTGGAAATAGGAATTCCTGTCTCTTTCAGACCATCCCACTAATACACTCTGTGACAAGTCTAGCCCTGAGATTGGCCATCAGGCCATCACCTTCTGTCTTTTCACAACTATTGCTGAATCTTCCTATTGAAAACAACAAAACAAAAATCACCTGCTTATCTTCTTGGGGATTTTTTTCCCCCAAAACTTTTCTGCTCCTAAGGAAGTAGCACACAAAGATGAACAGCACACGGCTTAGCTCCTGCACTGATGCTTCCTCGCCGCTGAGCTCTAGTGTTTTTACCTGGACTGCTGCTCCACCTGCTGGCCCCACACACCCGCTCGGACTGCGGCACCGCCAGCTTCACCCTTCTCATGGCACAGCCTCGGAACAGTCCTGCCCAGCTTCACCCTTCTCATGGCACAGCCTCGGAACAGTCCTGGCTGGAAAGGGCCTCCCAGATCCCCCAGTCCAACCCCACCTCTAGCAACAACAACCCTGAACACCCGAGCGCTGGAGAAACACCAATCCCCCCTCCATGCTGCCCCAGAGCATGTCCTGAGCACCATGGCAACTCCTCTCTGAAACCCCTCCAGGGATGGGGACTCCACCCCCTCTCTGGGCAGCCTGGGCCAGGGCCTCACCACTCTCTCAGCAAATCATTTCTTCCCCATATCCAATCTAAGCCTCCCCTGCTGCAGCTTCAGCCCATTCCCTGCTTCTGGCAGCAGTGCCTGAGGAGCAGAGGCCTCCCCCACCTCTCTGCACCCTCCTGAGCTCACTCCTGCACCCTCCCTAACTCCACACTGCCCGTGCCCAGCTCCCTCAGCCTCTCACACCACTTGTTCTCTTGGCAGCTCCTCTGGACACGTTCCTGGTCAGATGGTGAACATGATCACAGCACTGTTGTAAAGACTCAGTGTTTTCTGCAAACCACAGAGACTCTCAACCTATCTCAGATTCTGCTGGGTATTCTAGGAAATAGTAGAGAAGTGAGTGACCTCTGCTTTTCAAATGAAGCTTGAGTTTCTAAACTGTAAAATGCTCAAAAAGCTTCCTCCATTCCCATCCCTGGAGTCTGCAGCAACAGCAAACGTTTGCATGTAACTGTTTTACCTCTGCTCTTCAGACCTCATTTGATATTCCTTAACTTCTCTGCTGTATATTCTGTTATATATTCATAGTTGGAGATTTTTGGGGTTAAGTTTAAATTCCAGACTCCTCCTTTACTCACCTCTTCAACATCACATGGGCTATAGTAGACCTGGGTTTGCACAAACCCAGCTTTTTAAGAGGGGCATTTAATCCACTCTTATTAACTGCAATGTCATAACAGACAGCTGTAGGGCTGCAAAGGGACACTGATGAGTGTCCACACAGCTCTGGACCAGCAGCAGGGATGCTCCAAGGATGGCACTAGCCACTCAGCCAGCCACATCTGTGTTATCATCTTCCTAACAGGCACACACAAAGTTACAAATGCAGCCAAAAGCATCCTTTAGTTTTGCCTATGTGGGAATTAAAACTTTTCCATAGAAATACTTTCAATTCTCCTCTTTGCCAAGCTCCAGAACAAAAAGCCTGGTGCACTTTGCTACTCCTAGTGCCATTTCTGTTAGAGACTGAGAACATGCAACTGAGGAGACTACAGAAATGCCCTGGTCCAGGCTGAACCACAGGAGGCATGTAACAGACTGCTTCTTTGAGGCACTGGAGCAGGCTTTCCCTCACAGAAGTGTCCATATACTGAAACAAGTGGCAGTTGTTTTCATATACTGTGTTACCTCAGTGCTGGTGTCACTGTATCCCACCTTCCTGAATTAGAAGCAGGAGAAATAAAAGTCAGCAGGACTGAGCAGGGTAGAACAGTAACAATTACACTGTCACTGTGTATCACTGTTCCTCCTTTCTCCATCCAACAGGGAGATGACAGGCTTTGAAAAGAAAAGCTGCAAACATCACTTTTCCCAAGTAAAATGCCTATTATTTGTAACTTTTAACATAAGAAATATAATATTTAGTTCTTCTAGGAAATTGAAAGGTTTTTACATAATAACATGACTGTTTCAAATGTCTCATTTTGCATACTTCTTACACTTTCATCACTCATACCAATCCCTGTCACTTTGTATTCAGCAGAATCCCAAAAGATGTAAGTATCAGAAAGCAGAGATTAAAAAAAACCAAACAAAACCAAAACAGGATGAAGTCCATTGCTTCATGAAAGGACAAACCACTTGTCTTTTAGTTAAAAAAGGGTCAAATCTACANAACAAAACAAAAATCACCTGCTTATCTTCTTGGGGATTTTTTTCCCCCAAAACTTTTCTGCTCCTAAGGAAGTAGCACACAAAGATGAACAGCACACGGCTTAGCTCCTGCACTGATGCTTCCTCGCCGCTGAGCTCTAGTGTTTTTACCTGGACTGCTGCTCCACCTGCTGGCCCCACACACCCGCTCGGACTGCGGCACCGCCAGCTTCACCCTTCTCATGGCACAGCCTCGGAACAGTCCTGCCCAGCTTCACCCTTCTCATGGCACAGCCTCGGAACAGTCCTGGCTGGAAAGGGCCTCCCAGATCCCCCAGTCCAACCCCACCTCTAGCAACAACAACCCTGAACACCCGAGCGCTGGAGAAACACCAATCCCCCCTCCATGCTGCCCCAGAGCATGTCCTGAGCACCATGGCAACTCCTCTCTGAAACCCCTCCAGGGATGGGGACTCCACCCCCTCTCTGGGCAGCCTGGGCCAGGGCCTCACCACTCTCTCAGCAAATCATTTCTTCCCCATATCCAATCTAAGCCTCCCCTGCTGCAGCTTCAGCCCATTCCCTGCTTCTGGCAGCAGTGCCTGAGGAGCAGAGGCCTCCCCCACCTCTCTGCACCCTCCTGAGCTCACTCCTGCACCCTCCCTAACTCCACACTGCCCGTGCCCAGCTCCCTCAGCCTCTCACACCACTTGTTCTCTTGGCAGCTCCTCTGGACACGTTCCTGGTCAGATGGTGAACATGATCACAGCACTGTTGTAAAGACTCAGTGTTTTCTGCAAACCACAGAGACTCTCAACCTATCTCAGATTCTGCTGGGTATTCTAGGAAATAGTAGAGAAGTGAGTGACCTCTGCTTTTCAAATGAAGCTTGAGTTTCTAAACTGTAAAATGCTCAAAAAGCTTCCTCCATTCCCATCCCTGGAGTCTGCAGCAACAGCAAACGTTTGCATGTAACTGTTTTACCTCTGCTCTTCAGACCTCATTTGATATTCCTTAACTTCTCTGCTGTATATTCTGTTATATATTCATAGTTGGAGATTTTTGGGGTTAAGTTTAAATTCCAGACTCCTCCTTTACTCACCTCTTCAACATCACATGGGCTATAGTAGACCTGGGTTTGCACAAACCCAGCTTTTTAAGAGGGGCATTTAATCCACTCTTATTAACTGCAATGTCATAACAGACAGCTGTAGGGCTGCAAAGGGACACTGATGAGTGTCCACACAGCTCTGGACCAGCAGCAGGGATGCTCCAAGGATGGCACTAGCCACTCAGCCAGCCACATCTGTGTTATCATCTTCCTAACAGGCACACACAAAGTTACAAATGCAGCCAAAAGCATCCTTTAGTTTTGCCTATGTGGGAATTAAAACTTTTCCATAGAAATACTTTCAATTCTCCTCTTTGCCAAGCTCCAGAACAAAAAGCCTGGTGCACTTTGCTACTCCTAGTGCCATTTCTGTTAGAGACTGAGAACATGCAACTGAGGAGACTACAGAAATGCCCTGGTCCAGGCTGAACCACAGGAGGCATGTAACAGACTGCTTCTTTGAGGCACTGGAGCAGGCTTTCCCTCACAGAAGTGTCCATATACTGAAACAAGTGGCAGTTGTTTTCATATACTGTGTTACCTCAGTGCTGGTGTCACTGTATCCCACCTTCCTGAATTAGAAGCAGGAGAAATAAAAGTCAGCAGGACTGAGCAGGGTAGAACAGTAACAATTACACTGTCACTGTGTATCACTGTTCCTCCTTTCTCCATCCAACAGGGAGATGACAGGCTTTGAAAAGAAAAGCTGCAAACATCACTTTTCCCAAGTAAAATGCCTATTATTTGTAACTTTTAACATAAGAAATATAATATTTAGTTCTTCTAGGAAATTGAAAGGTTTTTACATAATAACATGACTGTTTCAAATGTCTCATTTTGCATACTTCTTACACTTTCATCACTCATACCAATCCCTGTCACTTTGTATTCAGCAGAATCCCAAAAGATGTAAGTATCAGAAAGCAGAGATTAAAAAAAACCAAACAAAACCAAAACAGGATGAAGTCCATTGCTTCATGAAAGGACAAACCACTTGTCTTTTAGTTAAAAAAGGGTCAAATCTACAAATGGCTCAGCAGACTTCAGGATCAATTATTCAGTGATTGTAATGTAGCTTGGAAACCATTTCAAGGAGAAATCATGAAAAAATAGTAGGGATTTTTAAATAAAGCAGCAGGATGCAAAACTGATGGTATAATAGAAGATCATGATACCTTTCTCAGATAGCATTTTTGGGATAGAAAATGTGTAGAGATTCAGTTAAATGAAGCAGGGGGGTGAAATTTCAGAAGCAGCTGGCTTTACTGGGAGACAGCAATTTAGAACACTGCACTGCCTGTCAGCTGCTGTTATTCAGGGGGGTCAGAAAGCACCTAGTGCCATCTATTATGGAGGCACTTGAGGCTGAGCTGGAACACCACCTCTCAGAAGGCAGAGACACCAGCTGCAAAGCACCATCCCTTCATATGAGTACATATAATGAACCTTAACACATTCCCAGTCAGTCTCCAGCCCTTCTGCCCCTGCCTGTCCCTGCTTTGTCTGCCCAACTCTATCCATGTTCTGGTTTGCTGTACCACAAGGACAGACCAGCCCAAACACCCTTTACAAGCCCATTTGCTGTCTCCAGTGGAGCATGCTGACCTCAGCAGCAGAAAGCCAGTAGGGCCTTTTAGCCTACCAAGAAATACAATGGAAATCTTTACTGTAGCAGCACAATAACCAAGCATAACCTCATATCTGTTGTGTCAAAACTTTGGTCCAAATGAGCAGAGCTTCAGCACAGCAGCAAAATGGATGTACTAGAGTGACAGTGTAACACAGCAGCTATGAGGTCCTTCATTGCTCAGCATCATTCATGTCTTCCAGTATCTTCTAGGAGATGGTTTCAAAAGCCCTAAGGGACTGGTCTTTGCCCTAGTGGAGGAAGGATGCAGCTGGAATCTCTCTCCTGAGCTAACCACAATGCAGGAACAACTCTCTTATCTACACTTCTCTCATTGTGTAATTGCACATGAGGAACCCCAGCTTCAGCTGCCTTCATGGGCTTACACTGAGGCATATGTACACAAGATATTTAATTAAACATTGCAATGAATCATGTCAGTCTAACACATCTTGGACTAGTATTAAATAGAATCATTAAGCATCAATACTTCCAGGAAATATTCACAGTTGACAAATTGAAATTAGCCAGGCATATCAGCCTCTCTTCTCAGAAACAAAGATCTTTAATACACCTTATCAGCTTTGAAAGCATAGAAAGATGCAGACATTTGTGATAACAACTGTACACTTCTCTCTTCACTAGGATATATCCAAGCAAGAAATGGCATATTAAAAATAAATAAATCATCAAACATCCAAAACTTAATTAACATGAACTGCTGATTCAAGGACTGATTTAGAATAAATGTGTTTCTGTATGTAATTGATTTTACCAGCCTGGTTGGCAGAAGTGCAATTCCATCAAGCACAAAGGATAGTGGATAGAGTTAAAAATGGGTTATTTCTTTTATGTACTCCCACTGCATAAACCAGCCCTCCCCCCTAATTTTAATGTAAAGTTCAAATACACACTTTAATACACAAAATTTATCTGTGTAAGATGGAATTATCATTTTTAATATATATATGCTCTGTTCTACATTTAATCACAATTTGGCAACTTTAGACTGTGGAAGAGCATTTTGGAATCTTTCCATCTGGTTACATTTCACTGTTGCTACCTATAAACACTCCTCTTATTTCAAAAATTGTCACATCCTAAATGGAAGAAAGAGGTCTACATGTTCTTATAACTGATGAAAAGAACAGCTTTAATAACTTGATTGACCATTGCTATAATGGCCTTGACTTACCTATGTTATGCATTTTATTGTGACAATGAAGACCTTAGCAATAGCTATGTCTAAATATGAAAGCACAATTCTTACTGCCACAATTTGCAGCCAAAAATTGGATTTTCTTACCTGAAGTCCAACATTGTCTGCCTGTCCTCCTTTAACTAACTGGGAAATGAAGAGGCCACAGCCAAATTCCACTCCACCTCTCACACTTATCCCGAGTCCCTCAGGATGCAAACGATCCAGTCTCACCTCTTTCAGCTTTCTGCAAAAATGGAGGATACTTGACTTCTCAGCTGCATCACACTTTGTGGAAAGAATGTTTCACATGAAAGTTATGCCATTTTTTTCTTAGAATATTTAGGCATGGAAAAAAAGCAAGTTGACTGAGGCTTGGACAAATGTGCATTACTTAAAGCCATCAGGAGTTTTTCATAAGCCACCTGTAATCATTAAAGTTGTCCCTCTCTAGAGGGTTAGAGATGTAATATTTTTTTATTATTATTATTATTAAGTGCAGGAAAAATGAGAAAAGATAGTTTCAACAGGAAAACATTGGTTTTGATGCCCTTACTCTGCTTTTACTTGGCAAGCCATTTCAGGCAGCTCAATACTGTAATTCTAGAAAATACAGCAACAGAAAGAGAACTATTGGCAGCTTTCTACAGGTCACTGACATTTTCCTCAGAATTCAAGTATTTCCTACTTGTATTGCAGCTGGCTGCATTGTCCTGCATCCTCTCACCTGGATCTTTTGGGTGTAAGCTGATCATACTCCACCTGGTGCTTTAAGGGGATGAGTGGGCGGATGGCATCAAACAGAGGCAACCTGCTTGGTTCATTAATCACAAGTTTCAGGTCCCCCACAAGCACTGGCAGATTCATAGATCTAGAGAAACACAGGGAGAAAACAGGCACAGGTAACCAACACACCAAACAGCATTTCTTAACTTGCTGTACACGTGGTTTCAATCTGCTACCAAAGCTAATCGTGCAGATAATGGTTTAAGGAAAACAAACCAGCCCCTGAGAAAGAAATCATGAGCAAAGAGGAACAACAGCCACCTGCTCCCAAATAACTGACATCTCTTGTATATTGCCTTTAAGGTCACACATTTATAGAGGGCATCTTCCATTTCCAAGTCCCCTGAAGATTTATGGAACCATTGGGAAATAACTTTCCAGATCAAATGTGCCTGTCATCTAGATTTTTTTTTAGATTTTTTTTTTAGATTTTTTTTTTCCTTCCTAGTGAGGATTCTAAGTGAATCTAGACCACAACAGCCTTCCTTTCCTGAGCTTAAAGCATTGGAAAAAAAAAAGTAAATCATAATGTTCAGTGGTCAGAGCAAAGACTTGAAGTTTTAAACTTTTTTTTTGTTTTCAAATCAAAATTGAACAGCCATCAACCAATAAACAAAATCTACAGAAGTTAAACCTCTGTGAACATCTGTTTTATGAGAGCTGTGCAGAGGAACCTCCCTGATACTGGCAGCACTAAGATAGTTACAGGTCTAGAAAATTTACTTTGTTACTTTAGATTCTCACAACATCAGTTAAACTCAGTCTATATTATTTGCTGTTACTTCTCATAGTTCACAACTCCTGAGGCATGTGCACTGAAAACACAGATCAGGAATGCATATTACATGAGATTAGAGGTCAAAGGCTTTGGGAAATGCAATCCCCAGTGAAGCAGACATTCCACCTATTTTTTTTTTTCCTGGAACACTTAATATATTCAAAAAAATTATAGACCATCAATGTATGTTCACAGAGATACTGGAGATTTTGTTCAGATCATTGCAATTTTGGCAATTGAAGAATAGTTACTATATGTTCTGTTAATTTTGTAACTGCAAGGATATTTTAAATAATTAAGACCTACTGAATCAATCAGCCTTCCAAACAGGCTTTATGAATGGAGAAGCAATTAGCCAGACCTGAGTGAAACTGAATCAGATATGCAGCTGAATACAACCATAACTATAGCTCAGAGCAAACATCAGATGGAAATTTCTACATTTCACTCAGCTGAGATGCTATTAAGGTATGAATGGAAACAATGTCTGTCAGAGCCACTTACCTGGGGTGAGTGGAAAATGCATTCTTATATTATTGTTTGTAAAACAATGGATCAGAGGCTGATCTCATCTGCAATGCTACAGGTCCTAAGCAACTGTAGTTTAAATCAGTTCAGTGAAGGACTGGTAATAGGCCTATCACCTTACCATTTTTTTTCCCCTCTTATGTTGTAATAAGTCAGAGTTGTTAAAATAGATTCACAGACTAATTTTATTCAGTTTTCAGATAAAAAAAAAAAGTTGCAAAAAAAATCCAAGTAGTTAGCAAAAATGTTTGCAAAGCAAACTCAGTGGAAAACTCTGTTGCAAATAAACAAACACCACCTGGAAATACTAATGAATTTAATTAATGCTCCCATTCTGTTTCCTAAGAACAGTTTTATCACCCTGATGTTTCCCCCCCTCAGAAAACAAATCCACCAAATTATTTTACAAAACTGCCAAGTCATAAAACCAAAGTAACTGATTACAGACCTGTAACTGTCTGCAGACTATGCTGTAAAAGACTTTATTAAACAGGATAAAAAACTGTTACTTCCATTACTTCTCAAGTAGAATGTAGAAGGACCACTTAAAAATCTGAATATTCAATCTTTCCATTGGAAAAGATCAGTAAAATTCTGCACAGGTACAGAAAGCCAGCTCTTACTCGTGGTACATCCGCAGCACATCATAGAGGTAATCCTTCTCTGCCTCATTGTCCACCAGGAGATTCACCTGAAAACCCAAACACATCCTTGTCAACAAAACAGCCACAAAGGTGGAATACACAAGACCTCCTCCAATTCTTAAGCCATAGAGCAAAGTTTTCAGCTGGGGAGAATTTCTCAAGATCAGCAGGTTTTTGCAGCAGAGTATTTACCTCACAAGGGGAAACAAGATGTTCTCAGATTAGAATTGTGACACCTAGGCAAGGTGGCAAACACTGATACATTCTGTGTGCTAGACTGCCCCTCAACAGCAATAATATTACAATAACATCAGATTTGCCTTACCTGATAATCACTGTATTGTTGAATAAAGGTCTTCAGAAATCTTTTTGGCCATTCATTAATATAGCACATGCTGTCACAGATAAAATCACCCCCCTGAGCTGGTTTTAATCTACAGACTGTCGTCCAAAGCACTGATCTCAGGATTTCACTTATCATGCAAACTGCTACACTTCTGTTCCTCTTTGCTCCAGCTCTTAACTGATAGAACTTGCTGGTTATTCTTTCCTCCCCCACTAATAGTACGTTTACTTAATCCAGTGTCATGTTACTATGCCTGCTCCTGGGTAATTACTGTAAAAACAGAGCAGAAAAAAAGCCCAAGAACTCTTCCAAGTTCAATTTATACTCAGTGACAGTGAAACCCCCACTGAACTGCCTTGCAGTGAGAGGTCACATCACATTAGTTATACATTTAGACAAGCTTAATGTTGAGGAAACAATTTCCATCTGACCTAAAGGCTAGTATTACTGTGATGTGAAGAGTGAGGGCCAATTTGCATACTTAAAGGCCCCTTCTTTCTCAGTTTGCAGTGGCTTGCATTATAGCCTAAACTAAACACACACTTCTGTTTTGGTTTATGTATTTGGTAATATATTGGTCTTCTGTTATTTATCTCCTCTGGAAAAAGACAACTCCAAAACACCTAAAGGCCAAGAAGCTACATGCAGAACAAGACTGCTTGGCAGAAATGTTACTGAATAAACTGATATAGTCACAGTGAATTTTAAAAGACAGAATAAAAAGCATGCCTTAAAGAGAAGTAAAATGGTTGCAAGCAAAGCTAACTGGTCACCAATACTGCACAGAGATCAAGGCAAGGTGATGCATGTAAAACTGAATAGAACACCCATTTTTCTTTCCCATCAATACACAACAATGACACCTCTAATGTAATAACTCCTCTTATGTAGGTTTCTCTCCTCTTAAGAGAAACCAACCAAAGACCACAATGAATCAGTGGGGAGTGATGTAACTTGGCATCTTTTAGCATTTATTTCTTGAAGAAAATAACTGTGTAGGTATGGTGTAGATGATTTCACAGCTTTTAAACTGCAAATACTCAAAAACTTTCTGGACACAGTCCTGGGCAATCTGCTCTAGGTGGCCCTGCTTGAGCAGGGGGATGGAGCAGACAACCTCTAGGTGTTACTTGCAATCTCAACCTTTCTGTGATTATATATGGGTATCTCCATAGTGGTTGTATAATTTACAATCTTAGAACACAACTAAAGAATGACTTAGGGTCATTATATGAGTTGTTTTGTTTTTCAGAGGAATTAATGAGTCATCAGAAAAACTGCACCTACATACAAAAGAAAAATAAAATCTGACAATACATCTATATAAGTTTATTCAGTAGAATTGAATTGGGGGTTAAAAAAAAAAATAAATCTTTCTGACTAAGGAGGAAAAAATAAAAAGTGGCAAATAACTGAGGCAACAGGTCCTCTGGCTGAATATTTTCACTGCCTTGACAGAGAAAAAGTGAGTATCCCAGACATTCAAATTGCCCCAGAGACCACTCGAAGCAGGATGATACAAAATATTTTAGAAATGACCTGTTCCAGTAGCCTCTAACTCAGATAAAGTTTTCACTCATATATACATCCTACTTACTTGCACCAAAAAATGCTGACAACATCTTGCACTATCAGGGTGGGGCTAGAATAATTTATTAATTATAGCAGCAATGAAAGGGAACAGGTTTAAAGTTCAAGGTGGTAACCAACCTCAGAACCATATAGATCTGCTGCAGAATCCACTGCTGAGTTATACAGTACTAGGTAACCAGAAATAACTTGCTAGATGGCCAATAGTCATCACCATGGAGCAGCCAGGTCCTTAAGTTTTGAACTTCAATTTGTCATGTCAGGGATTTTTGCAGCTCCTCTACTTCATCACAGCAAGCCTTTAGCTCATGGGTTTATTACCAGTTGGCACTCTTATAAAACACATGAAACTGCTTGGAAGAACTTCTATTCCTAAAACCAAACCCAAACCAACCACAACCTCCTCCACAAACCAGCTCCCACAAACCTTCAGTCTGAGAGAATCCTAAATAGTTCGGCAAAAAACATCCCTGAAGTGCATAAACCATTTCGTAAATGGAGCTTTCTCTGCTCGTACAATGTTCACCTTAGCTGGGTAAACAACAAACCGCCGGGCCACGCAAACCGAGGCGCTCGGTGCATCCAGGGCATCGCACATGACTGCGCACACACAGCGGCACCGGGCACTTTAAGGTGGCACCGGGCACGTTAAGGTGGCACCGCAGCTGCCGAGTTGTGGTGGCAGAGCGCCTGGGCCTGGACTTCGGCACCTGCACTTCCCCCGCCCCGCTTAGCGTGTGCCGTTCTAACCAAACTGTACCGAGCCCTGAGCAACTGCCCCGGGGAGTCTTCCTCTTCTCCGACTCCCTTTTCAAGGCTTCTAAGTTTTACCACCACCCTCTCAGAGGCCGCCACCTGCTTTTCCGCGCAGAGTTCCCGGAGCCTCTCCCTTCCCCGCCGCCGGCACGGGCAGCGCCCAGCCGCGGCAGCTCTCCCCAGGCCCGCCCGGCGCTTCGCATCCCTCCGGGCGGCGGGGAAAGCAGCCTCTGCCCGCCGCCCGCGCCGTCTCACCTTGTGCCGGAACTCGCGGGCCACCCGCCGCTCCATGCTGCGCGGGGTGCGGGCGGGGTGCGAGGCGGCTGCGCCGGCGAGGCCGCGCCCCGGGGCAGTGGGAGGTGCGGCCGCCGCTCTCCTCTCCTACCGATGTTCTTCGGCCGCTCTCCTCTCCTCCAGACGCTCTCTCGGCCGCCGCTCTTCTCTCCTGCCGACTCTCTCCGGCCGCTCTCCTCTCCCGCTGCCGCTCTCCTCTCCCGCCGCCGCCTCCTACATCACCGGGCAGCGTTGGTAACCTCCTTGCCACCCCCCGGCTTTGGCTGTCTGTGTAAGGCTGAAACAGAAGAGAAAGAAGAAGAAAATCGCCCCACTCTCCAGCCGATCGCCTTCCCCTGAGGGTAACTCCTGCAAGTCTGCTTCTAAAGCAGCAGAGCTCGCACACGAGCTTCGCTTTTGCGTCTGTGTCTCTAGTTCTACTAGTTCAGAAAAACACGAATGGGTGAAATATAAAGGGTGCTAACGTCTAGGGAGAAAAAAAAAAATGCATCAGGAAACGGCGGTAGGCAAATAATCACAGAATCACAGTGTGTCAGAGGCTGGAAGGGACCTAGAAGATCATCCCGTCCAGCTCCCTGCCAGAGCAGGGTCATGTTTATATGAATATATTTTAGGTAAGCAGGGTTAATCTGATGTATCATCAAGTGTGATTTCCCCAGCCTTTCCACAGAATACTGCTGCTCACAAATGCAGCCTGTGGCAAGCCTGCTGGGAGCAGCCAGCTGCCTCAGAATGGAGCTCAGAGCACCTGAAAAGGAGCCTCTTGCAGCCTAACCTCTTGGGCTGATGCTTCCCCCACTTTCCCTCATGTGCACAATATTAAAGACTTCTGCAAGGCAGGTTAGAAGTGAGTAGAGGAGACCTGCTAACTTCTGCCCCTTAATTTCCCTGCAGAATCAGCCTTACCCACACAACTCAAGAGAGAGCTGGATTTCCATAAGCACGGGTGCCTTAACTGCTCCTCCTTCCAACCCAGTGGAAACTTGTATGAACACATAAAAATGCATGATAAAAAAAACCCCAACCAAACAAGCAAAATACCCCAACCAAGCAAACTAAACCAGTAGCTGTCAATAGCTGCTAGAAGACTTGACAGGTATGGAACTCCCAACAAGCTGGAAGTTACATACATTTGAAAGAAAGGGGCTTCTTTTTTTCTCTCCTAGAAATTTTCCAGGAGTCAGAAACTCCTCCATGTAGTAATTAACTGTGGAATTAACTTCATCTGATGGTGTGAAAACTGCCCTGAATCATCAGGTAAAGGACACAGCACAGAAAGAGCAATGAACCTGGTGGCTGTTTATCTGCTCTGCTACATTCATTCCTGTACTCTACTGTGCAAATACAAACCAAGCAAACCCACAAAGCTTCAAACCTGCAAGTCTGGTAATCAGAAAATTTATAAGATAGTTCTGAAGTTTCCATTACTTCAAATATGTATTATTAAAAGAGGGTATAATTATGACTGGTTATTAGTTTTGGATAATGAGAGATTCAATTGTATCTAAGTTAGCTTTAATCTACTTTGTTATTGTTTACTACTTGTAGCATTAAGGAAAAAAAATTAATAGACAGCCCATTTGGGAAAGAAATGCATTAAAATGTGTTTATAAACTGATGGCTGTTATTTTGATCTACTTTCTCCACTGTCATTAACCTAATCTAGATCAGAGAAAGTGCACTAAACCCAGAGCATGGTGCTTTCAGAGATGGGCTCTGCTACAGGCTGAGGCTAGCACAGGAGTCTAACAATCTGTTTGAAGTTATTTGGATAAGGGTGTGCTGAGGTTAAAGAGTATCTTTTCTTTCTCACTTTTATCTCATATGCATTCTGCCTCCAACTTTTACAGGAGGGAAGAGAATTCCTGGTGAAAACATCACTAGTTTGCCATCATTTCATGAGAAATGAGACATTTGTTGCAGCAAGAAACATAATACACAGGGACAAATTACAAAGGCAGAAAAGAGATCTTTTTAATGACTTACTGTTAACAGACTTCCCAAAGCAGTCAGAAAAGGCCCCTTTTCATCTGAGACAGTTTCTCACCTGGTATGAGCAGCCTCTAAAGCTTCTGTTATAAGATATGCAAACCTGAGGAATGATGGGGAGAGGGGCAGCAGCAGATGGGAAAGGGAAAAGAGGAGAAAAAAAGGTGGCAGCCACAGGAAGAGTGAAAAGAGAAGAAAAATAGCATGAGGAAGGTAAAACAGCAAATTCAAGCACAAGAAAATAGAATAAATATGGAAAAGAATCATCTGAGAGCTCCAAACAGGAAAGTATGAAATCATGTTTAAAAAAAAAAAAAAAAAAAAAAAGATATAAAAAGCCACTGAAATGATGCCTACAATTAGCTGCAGACTAATTTCAGTGGTGCCTTGCTCGTGCTTTTCACGACTCAAGTTCTGACACCTGTACGGTGGGTCGGGGCCAATCTCCAGGCGTTAAGCAGCAGCCGGGAGCTGCTGCCACTCGTGTGATGCTCTCAGGGGCGAAGGCAGCCCCGGGGCCGTTCCCTTTAGAGGTGGGTGCAGCCTCTCCCTGCATGTCCTGCTGAGACACTGAGACACCAATCGCTTTCTAAAGCCTGAAAAAGCGGAAAAATGGAAATAAGTGTGAGGAGCCGAGGAGGAGGCCGCCAACGGACCCCAGCCCCTCGGGCATAGGGGGCAGGGGCTGTCCCGGGAGCCCCGTTCCAGGGCGAGGGACGATGTCCGGGGTGGGTGCTCGGTGAAAGGGCGGGATGGAGGGCGGGTGGCTGATAAACCCCTCAGCAGCCCCGCCCAAGCGGGTGGGAGGAGACCAGAGGTGGAGGTAGTGTTTAGTAGTGGGGACGGGAGGTGTCGGGGATGCTCTGCTGCTCGCCAGCCCCCATGGCAGCTCGGCTCCTCCTTGGGGCGCTGCTGTGTGCCTGGCTCCCAGCAGGTGAGCCTTTTCCCGGAGGGGAGGGAGGACCGGGCAACCCCAGCCATCACTAATCTCCTGTTTTCGCCTTCGTTTTTCAGCTCTTTTTCCGTGGGGCGCCCGGGCGCAGCTCCATGCCGACGGGGACCCACCTTTCTCCAGGTAAGAGCTAGCTGGGGCAGAGGGGGGTCCCTCCTTGGCGCGTGGCCGGGCGGGCGGCAGCCCTGAGAGGACCCCGCGCCCCGAGCAAACCTTCCCTTGTTCTTCTGCTCCCAGTCGCTACAGCGCCGTGAGACCGCGGGAAGGGGACGGCCTCGTTGCAGCTACGCAGGTAGGCACAGTAGGGCTGGTTGCTGCGGTGCTGTCTTGGGGAGAGAAGGGCTCTGGGACGTGCGGGTTTTCCCTGAGAAGCTCTTGTGAGGAGCGCGGCCGGAGGGGTTGAGGAGAGCCGGGGCTGACGCTCGCATCCCAAGATGGCGCCTGGCTTTCCCGCCCTTGGCTTTCCCGCGCTTTCCCGCGCCTGCTGTCGCCAGCCACCTGAAGGACCGCTGCTCCCTTTGTCATCGGGATAACGTGTTTTCCGAGGTTTTTTATCTGTATAGCACTGGGATACTGTCTCTTCTGCTTTTTGTCACTCTTCAGGACTTGTCTTTTGAGTTGTGTTTTCTCCCAGTCGTGAACCAAAGGAAGTATGCTATAAAATATTTCAGCAGTGAGGGGATAAACGGCAGCTAGAGCTTCAGCAATGGTCGTTTACCATGTGGAGCATCCTCATTCCAAGGAAAGCTGAAGTCTGGGCTGACCTATCCAGCAAGAATCACTTTGTGGGAGCCTTTTCTCAGTGAAAGCAGAAGAGCTGGCAGCATCCCATCCCTGCTGGCTTTGGGATGGGGTTTATCTTGGCACCCCGACCGTGCCATCTGTGGCATGGTGCTGAAATGCAGAGCGTGTGGTTCCTGCTCCCGCATTTGAGGGTGGGGAAAGGAAACTTGCCTTTGTAGCCCTTGTTGGTGGCTCTGCAGGGAAATCACCTTTATTTCTGCATTTTCCCTGCTCTATGTGTGCCCCAGAACTGCAACCAGCTAATGGCATCAACCAGCCAGAGCCAATGCTTGGAGATTGAGGTTCCTCCTCTAAGAATTCAAGATATGATGGTAGGCTCTTGGTTTCCTTCAGTGCTGCTCTACTGAGCAAAGCCTGTCAGTAAGAAATGTACTTAGGAGAAAGAAAAAAAAGCCTACATTCAATATAATGCATTTTTGCAGGTTCTTTTACTTAATTTTTCCTCAAGAGCTAAAGCAACACTAAGCAACGTAGGTTATTGTAGGTTATAAAATGTAGAGTTTGGTGTCCGTGAAGAGTTAGTTACTGATGCAACCTCTGGGATTGTTTTCAGTTAAATATCTAAGAAGATAGTTAGAACACAGAAAACAGCTGCTATTTTTAAAATAGTTTACAGAGTTATGCACAAGAGAGAGAAATGAAACTGGACTCAGGTGAAACTGTGGCATGAAAATGAAATGCAATAAATCTGAGATGTTTGGTAAAATAATTGAACTAGGGCTGGTGTATTTGTGTGGTCATTTTGGAAATATTTTGCTGAGTTATTTATATCATTGTAGACATATATTGTAGTTAGCACTGTTTATTAACAGATACTGGGTGAAAAATGGTATTTTCTAATTATCACTGAAATATGAACATTTTACAGGCTATACCTGCTACCCACCAAGAGGTAAAGTGAAAAGATAATATGAAATGGCTGTTAACATTTGTGTTACTCTAAGTAAAGAAAGCTAATATAATCAGGTGCTAGGTTAATAAAGAAAAACCTTTCATAAGTCATTGGCTTCTGAGGATCAAAAATTGCATGTTAAATTGAGAAAAATGCTATTCAGCCAAGATGTTGGTAGTTCTAGAACAAGAATAAGTTAGAGTAGCTGAGCAATGTGGTTTTAACATACTAATTAGGAGGTGTGCTTCTCCCTGGGCAATATTATCACATATTGATAAAATATAAAGTATATAAAGTAATTTTTAGGATTTGCCTGAGCAGGTCTGCTCTTGTGTTTTCTCAAGTAGATGCTATTGGCTGAAATGGCTTTTGTGATTTAATGTATTGCTGGTTCTTTTTATTTTGGGGGGGTGTGTGAAATGTTAAAGTTTTGAAGACATCTTTATAGTCAGTGTTGACACTGCTTTCACTTCTGCCTGGTTGTACATTTTACAGCAGTGGTCATTTTGTGCTCACTAAAACCACAAGTTAATATTCTTTCATTAGAGGCAGTTTTCTCCAAGAGCTAGTGTGGACATTATTTTGAGTAATATGTAGATTTTTCTGGAATATTCTTGCCTCTCAAAGAAAAGTTGTGGAAACTATTCAACAAGTTTTACATACTCAAGTGCTGTCCTATTTCTTTCCATCATTACAATTCTCCCTTTCAAAAAGGGACTGCTTTTTATTCACCAGTTTATTTGACCCTGGGTCTTCAAAGCTGCTCCATAAAGAACCATTTCCAAAATAGCATCTCTGGTACTTCTTTTATAAAAGTCTGAGTTTGTGCCTAGTCCTGCTTCTGTGTAAGGGGCTAGACAAGGTTGTAAATTCCTAAATAAAGTGCTAAACCTTCCCATCTTCCTGCAAGTGGAAAGTAACTTGTGTATTCACACATCATACCTCAACTCTGCACAATCCTTGGGTACAAGTGTGACAATCTTATCCCTCCAATGCACCTAGAAACTGTTGGATGACTAGTGACTGAGGCTGATTAACAGCTAACCTGGGGGTTCCCCCCCCATACTGATACCCACTTGTGTCCTGGTGCTCTGGTGAGGCTCCATTTTCTGGTTCAGAAGTGGTACAGGTGCAACTGAGAAAATAATTTGAGTTCAGGAGTGGAGGGACTGTGAGTGGCACCACTGCTGAGGGAAGAATGAAGTGGAGTTAGAAGGTGAAGTTGGGTTAGTAGGTGAAGAAGATGATCTTCTAGGTCCCTCCCAAGCCCTGGCTTTGTGATTCATTCACTCCAGCGTTGAGAATTAATACAAGAAAACTCATGATGTCTCACTGCTCACTGTTGAAGGCAGAAGTGCTTATGAGAAAGAAGAGAGAAAAGCTTTAGTCTGTCATAATATATTTTTGTGTGTTAGAATAGGAAAAGTTTAAGGATAAAATGGTAGGAAGAAGATTAAGGTAGGTTTTGAAAACTAACCAAATGTTATGATTTCTGCAAAAACAAGCAAACAAAAACCCACTACAAAACAAACTTGTTGATTTTGCTGGCTTTTGGATCAGGTCTTGGAAAATAGGTTGAATTTAGGAACTTAATTTTGTTAATTATGATCATGTTGTTTGGTAATTTATGCATGCAAATACTTTCAAATGACCTTAAATAACTCAGTGATAAGTGGTTTCCAAAGCAACAGAATGTTTATGCTGAGGATGATGCCAGATACACATGATGGTATAGAGGGTGTAACAGAGTAAAAAAAAAACCAAACCAGTGTTTGGATATGCAGTTTTAAGAATTTTGATTTACCTGGTTTAACCTACCTGTTGCTTTGAGGCATAAGGTACTTTGCCACTTTACTGGACTCTTGTGTGACTTGGCTTTACAATGTTTTTTTGATAAGAAGCCAGTATGAAGCAGAGAGCTTACTAAAATTTACTGTGAAGAGATTTTATTATTGTTTTTTTTCCTCAAGGTGTGTTGGTTATAGCTGTTGATTCTTTGTTCTTTCTGAAAGGAATCTGGAATGGCAGTTCCCAGCCCTTCATCTCCTACAATATCCTTACCTCGAAGCAGGAGACTTCACAATATGAAATGTGGACCATCTAGTAAGTTAATTTGTTTTTACATGAAATAATTTCACTTGTATGTTTTATGATACATCTTTTTTTTTTTTTTTTTAATGAAATAAAAAACTAAAATATTTAACAGATGTCCTCAGGGGAAGGGAGCTCTACCTAGGTTGATCTCAAAGACCAGAGGAGAATGAGATTGCCATGGGGTTTGGGCTAGGTTTCAGTTTACATGGTTTGATCATTTAAAGTTGTCTCTAACTGCAGTTGTTCTAACAAAGATTTGCTCATGGTGGTGCACCCAAAGGTGTGGATTGCTGCCCAGGTGCCATCACCTGTCCTGGGTCTCTCCTGTGCTTGGGGGCTTTATGGTTTGTTGCTTATTTGCTGAGGTAGTCTGGATGCTTTTAGTGTGCAGGTCAGCAGGGTGAGGTGCTCTTAGCCACCTGCTTCTAGTGATGGCCATTTGCTTAAGGAATTTGCCTCTGGGTTTTTTTTGGTTCATGTTCTTTCTAACAGCAGACAGGCTTCAATCTCTTTGCTCAAGGATCAAGATCCTCTGTTAGCTCTTCTGTGGACTGTGTGCCACGCTTCTGGTATACAAAGGAGAAACAGGAGATAATTCAGAGTGATTGTACTTAGTGAGACTTGTAGTTTCTCCTCAGTCAGCCTAGTTGGTTGCCTTGGATGTGGGACCTACCTACTAGTCATTGGTCTGGGTTTAGTTAGGGTTGTGCTGTATTGGTCAGTTGTAGTTAGGGTTGTGCTGTCTCAAAAAGCTTTTCATTTCTTTATTGCAGACTGTTTTCAGCAGCTTTTGAGCAGTGTACCTGAATGTGGAGGAATTTTAGAGAGGCATCATATTACCTATGCATCTCATATATCAAAAGGATAATATATATGTAGCATATAATTGTTCTAAAAATGTCTATACCAGTAAAACTCCCCCTGCTTTTGAGGGTTACACCATCTTATTGACCAAATAGATATTTTAGTTGTATTTTTATTAAAAAAAAATAATAAAGAAGCTTCCAAAGAGATGTGCAAATTGTTCTGAGAACGTGTTGTCAGAGTAATTGTTGGGTTCCCTGGTTTTGTTTTTTTTTTTCCAAATGAAAAATCAATGTGATGAGAGTATTTCATGTTCTGCTTCAGAGCAACCAGCTGGGAAAAAGACTTTTAAGCTGCATTGTGTTATTTAAACAGAACTCCTGGAAAGTGTCTGTGTGCAAGTTTATTGCTGCTTATAATGTTGAAGAAAGGGAAGAACAAATCTAGGAGGAGGGAAAATGACACGGGGAGCAGGTATCTTACACATGCCCAAGATTTAAAGGGGGTGTAGTTATGAGGTTTCATTGCCCTCTGCAGATTTAATAGGACAAGTTGGTTTTTTTCTTCATATTTTTATGAAGGGGAAAATATTTTCTGTTTCTGATGTACTTGTTTTGACAAGACAGTGTTGATGCAGACATGATTTAGAGATTATTGATGACTACTTGAAGACAAAATCAGTTATTCCACTCTTTCAAGTAGAATACATGGAAGCTTCCTTTTTGAATCTCAGTAAATTCTGTGGGAAAAGGAATTCATTGTTGTTTGTGTGCAAAAGGCATTAAAAACCCTACAAAAGAACAACCTGATCTGCTTGGTGCAAGAGTTCCTGTAACATGCTCTGAGTGATCAGAACAATAGTTTCTCTTTGGCCCTGTTTGCAGAGAGATGCAAGCTGCTCGAGCTCTGCCCGTGGGCTGGGATCTGCCCTCAGCTGGGAAGAAGTGAAATACTAAAGATCTGTTTTTTTGTTTTTAAACCAGGAAGTCTAGTGATGTTTCTATAAAAATTATTCAGCTTCAATATTATTATGAGGTCAGCATAGAGAACTGTGATTAGAATGGACCTGTATTTCCTCCTATTACAGTCAATTCAATGGCATTTTTTTCTTTGCTTTCAGTAACTCAGTGTGTATATATAGTTACATTAACTTGGTTTATCTATATATAATATGATATATATTTTATATTTTTTATATAATATATTTATGTATTAAATATTATATAATTATATATTTATACATT
>VYZU01002358.1:102271-115399 GCA_013401355.1 Ceyx cyanopectus | reverse complement strand
TTGTATATATAAAAATATATACAGAATATATATATTTATATATAATATTTATAAAAGATATTACATATTACATAAATATATTAATATAAACCTATGATTTATATTAATATATTTCTATTATAAAATCTAATTCTGTTCTATATAAATAGTGATGAGATCTTTGTCCTCACTTGAAGGCTGTGCTGCATTCTGTCACAGAAAGCTGGTGCTGTTACAGGCAGATGCTTTAAGAGACTATGAAGTTGAAAGGTAAAAGAATGCAAGAAATATATTTTGATTGGCTCTTCCACAGTTAAAAGGACACCTGAGAACTTTCTGGAGCAAGTGTGACATGGGAATTAAGCTTAGAAAACAACACTTCTGAAGCATGTCTTCAGTGACACACATTAAATAAAGTTTTCTTGCCATGTCTTGAACAAAATACAATTCCAACACTAGGAAGTGAATAGTATTTTATGGAAAAATACCCATAGGAAGGTCCACATCAGTTGCAATCACGAATGAAGAGTTTATGGATTATGCATTATAGTGAGGTCAGAATTCCCTTGGAGTGTCTGGGTTCACAGAATTATTCCAGCAAATCAAGGATTTTCAAGTTGATGTGTGTGGTAATTTGAGTAGTCAACCATATTCCTGAATGGGTTGGCTTGCTCTTTGTGAAGAAACTTGGATGTCTCTTAGATTTAGTATCCTAACTTTAGTATGGGATGCAGAGCAATGCTTTCTTTGCAGCTAAGCTCTCTGTGTTCCAAGAAGAGAGCTGCTCTTGAGTGGCTGCCTTCATGCTGAAGACTGAATGTTACATAAATTCCTTTCAGCTATAACTATTAATTCAGCCTCGGTGAACATGTGAAAAGCCACTCAGGGTTGAGTGGGACTGGATTTCAAGAGGAGTTTTGGAACTTCCTTTTACCAGGGCTCCATGATGCTGTTAAAGCATCTTGCTTTCCAGAGCAGCAGCAGCAGTCACATCTGTGAAAGCCTGGACACTGATCTTCAGAAACACTTGCAACAAGATGCAAACAGGCTGGATTAGAGTTTCAGTTCTTCAAAGGATGTGATAAATAATGGACATGAGGCTCTGCCCTGAAGGCTCTTGCTGCCTGACACTGGGGATTGAACTAAACAGAGATCCAGGAGCCTGAGGGACTAAACTAACCCTATCCACACAGGGGGAGGGGTTACAGTTTATTCAGTAATTTCGAGGTGGTTAGAGTTTGGAGCATAGAAAGATTCAGACCTGGGTTAAGTCTTTACCCCGTTCAATAAAGAAGGAATTTGAGAGGAGTTGCCTCGTGACAACAATGGTTATATTATCAGAGTGACTTGCAGTTTCTGATGGCATCACTGGTTAGAAATCACATTATTACTTATGCAAGGAGGATCATGTTACTCAGGCCTACTACTTGCTGCTAGAAAAGTCTCACCAGTCTTCAATTTCAGATTCCAACCCAATGTACTGCACTGGCACAATGTCAAAGGAAAAAGAGGAGCTAAGGACTTTTTAATAGAGGTCACTTTCAGGTAAACAAAGGACACAATATTCCTCCATAAACCTTCCTAATTTTAACCTTTGCTTAGTCTTGATGTTGGTTGCCCTCCTGCAGCTGTTCCAGTGCTTCTTCTGGCCCTAGGAAAACCTGAGCTCTTGCTAAGCAAGCCCATATGATCCTATTTAGGGAGCTTATACTCCTTTAATGATAAAGATCAGAGTGAACCCTTTGTTATAGCACATTTATTTTGGGTAGCTGAGGAAATAGTTTGATGTTAATTGAGCTGAAGTGCATGATTAAAGGAAGCTGTATTATTTGGAGCAGTAAGGTCCCTAAATGTGATCTGAATCAACACTATTCCTCCCAGTAGCTGGTTAAGGATAATTATAACAGAGGTCTTCTCTGCACTATATAGGAAAGATACTACAGTGATGTATGAATGGATAAGCACGAATACTAGAGCTGTGTTTATGTTATACTGGGCTTGTGAAGCAAGGTTTTGGGAGCTGGGGTGCTTCAAGGGTGGCTTCTGAGAAGCTGCTAGAAGCTTCCCTCGTGTTGATGGAGCCAATGTCATCCAGCTACCACACAGACCCTCTGCTGGCCAGGGCCAAACCCAGCAGTGACAGTGTGAGCACCTCTGGGGTGATGGGTTGAAGTCAGACAGAGAAGTGGGAATGGTAATAGGTAGAGATCTTTTTCAGGTCCTTATCCTGTTCTTATCTCAACCACAGGCCAGCTGAGGAGGAGGAGGAGGACTGGTAGAGTGGCTGTGGGGGGCACCTGCTTTCTAGGCAGGGTCACTCCACCATGTGTTTTCTTAGTACCATTCATGTACAGACAGAAGAGAACCTCCCCAATAGGAAAATGTTCATCAAGTCATTTGTATTCCAGTTCAGATTTGACTCTCTCCCTCTAAAAAGGGGCAGAGGAGATCCTCCCAAGTGACAGCAAGGGTTCTGTGTGCACCATCTGGATGAATGTGGCTTGAAGCAGGTTATTTGAGCCATGCTTAGAAGGGGAATCATTCAACCTGAAACATCAAAAGGGGGGTAACTTCCCCTACAGCTAAGAGGAGCACGACTTGCAGGCTAATTGCAGGTTATTGTAACTGGCCAGGCAGCAGGACATAATCTTTGAGAAGCAAAGAACGGAGACCTGAGCTCTGGTTACACAGGTTTCATACCACTCAAGATGAAAGAGATCAATGTCTGCCTCTCTTGACAAGAGGAATGAGGCTTTTTGCATCAGTGACAAGATTGGCCACTGTGAGTATGTAAATGAGGGAGCTCAAGCAGAATAAGAAGGGACCTTTCTCTCTAGTGCTTGTATTTGTTTTTAAATTGCACTCATGCTGCCCAGGTATGGAAAGGATAGAGATATTCTGGTTAACTTGGTAAAATAATGTTGTTCTTCCACTTTGTCTACCTCACTTGTTCTTTTCACAAAGTGTTTTTTGTTGTTGGTTTTTTTGTTTGTTTGTTTATTTGGTGATGGTGGGGAAATGTGTGTGTGTTGATAAGAAAGGAATCATCATTCCAAATTTATCATTCAGATATTTTAAATCTTTGTGTAAGAAACCAGTATAATTTTTTTGCAACTGAAAATGAGCATATAAACATGTATGAAGTGCTGACAATTTTGGCAGACCTCAGTAAGCAAGGGTTCTGTATATTCTGAACTAAAGATAAACTGCAAACTCACATTTTCTAATGTAAGCTTTTTTTATTATTTTTTTTTTTCATGGTACTCTGTAAGTCTCTAGAAGTTTTCCTCATTACAGCATTGCAGCCTGGTGTGAGCACAGAATTTTGCCCTTCTAAATGTCTAGGATCTCACAAAATTTTAACATGACCTTTTCCCAGTAATGTTGGATGTAGCCTCACAGGAGACAGTTTTAAGAGTATGCAGTCCAGGAATTCTGACAGCAGTTTGCATGTGAATTACATCTTGGATGCACAGTTGGTGTGTACCTCTGGAAGCAGTCTGTGTGTGGCAGACACTTGCAGAGCAGGTGAGGTTTTTGAGAGGCTTTGGAAAGTCTTGGTCAGGCTACAGTGGGGCTCAGGAGGAAGCTGCAGAAGGTAGCATCTTGTTAAAAATACTCTTTCTGAGTCTCAACAGAGGTTTAGTGGTTTTTTTGGCTGGGGTGCACTCACAGGCTACCCTCCACGTGCAGCTTGCTTTTGGATTATTTTAGTGTACTTAAAATCTTAGTGTCTGTGGCTGACTGGCTTCTGTGATGGTGCCTCTATCAGTGTTCTTTTCTGGCAAAAGAAACTACATATGTGCTATAAAGGACATTGGTAGGAAATTAGTATTGCTACAACATCAGTAAAATGAGCTCCTAGAAGAGGGGTGAAAAATTAGGTAGGGAGAAAACACCCTTTGAAATATTTTTCTATTGCTGGAATCAAGAATTCACTGTCCATTTAATGGCAGTAGGAGGTCAGTGATCAACCCCTGTTAGAAAACATTTGCTTCCTTGCAGTCAATGTCTATAAAAAACCTAATTCACCCATCCTGTGAGCAGCTTGGAATGGACTCCTGAGGTGCAACCTTTTTGTGTGTGTTTAACAAATGCCAGCAGGGAGAACAAACCCTAAGGAGGGGGTGAGCAGTGAAACCATCATCCTGTAGTCCATTCCTGGAAGGTTTTCCTCCAAAGTCACTCTCTAATTCTATCAAGACAAAATCAATTGCAATCTGTATTGTCAGAAGCAGACCTTGTTTTCTCTTGCCTGCATCAGCAAAGCTTCAAACCTTCTTCAGCAGTTCCTCCAAAGCCTGAAGGTCATCTAGGAGTGTTAGGAGTTCTTAGTATGCTGCTGCTTTAATGTTTCATAAGCAAGGGGTTTGCTCCTTTCCAAGACCTCCCTGTCCCAAACCCAGGGCTGTCAGTGGCAGTTAGGCAGCTCTCTCTCTCCACAGTAGCTTTTCTACACTGCAGCATTCACTTGCTGCTTTCTTACAAGTTTAATAACAGTAGAAAGAAGAGCACTGGGCTGTGTCTTCGTGGGAAGTGTTTGTGGTTGGTTTAGTTAAGCTGGAAGATGGAAGGAGGGATCCAGCTGGGGTGTCAACTTGTATTCCTTGGATAGTATGCTCTCAATCTGGCAGGGTCAGGATGAGAGGATTAGATTTTTCTTTTTTAAGGGCACTTGGGTGTATTTCTGGGGGTGAAGCTTTTGCAGTAAGATTCCTGTGTGTGCAGCCCTGTGGGACCTTCCTGGGCATTGAAACACTAAGCCAGCAGCTCCTGTTGTTCATGGAGTTACATTTGTTGACAGAACTGGATATTAAAAATGAAGACTGGTCATTTATTTTTAACATGCCCTCCCTTTTTCCCCCTACTCAGCCCAGCTGACATGCTTTAATGGAGGGGAGTGTGTCTACCGAGGGCTGTGCGACTGCAGCAGATTCAATGCAACTGGACCAAGGTGCCAGACAGGTATGGAAAGAGAAAACCAGCTGGCTTTGTGGGATGGCACTCTGGTTCTGCAGGTACCAGGGTGCCTGCCCTCTGCCAAAAGGTTCCTTCCCAACCCAGTACTTGTCTCTCTGTAGTGCTATTCACACTATACCACATACCTCTCGACTGCAGATTGAATCCCCCAGTCTTCTGAGGTGACTCTCCTTTCCTCAGTGTACAACACAGGTGCTGAGAGAGATCACATCTGCAGAACGTGGGGGCAATACCATTTTGAAACTTTTGATGGACTCTATTATTACTTTTCTGGGAAATCCACCTACTCTCTCGTGAGACATACTGAGGTAGAGGAGCAGAGTTTTTCCATACAGGTAGGGCATTGCTCTTCCATCTCCCTTTTAGCTCTTGTTGGTCTTGCATTTATATTTTGGGGTTAAAAAGAACTTGTGATGATAGCATAGGGTTCTGGAATGTGATCTGGATGTGATTAGAATGCCACGTGGGCTACCAATCACTGCAGCATGAAGTGTAAATAGCTGGAGGACACCTGGCTGTGCTTGCCAACCCTGCTGCTGCTGTGGAATGGCTGTTCAAGACAGTGCTCATTGTACTCAGGGGTTGGGGGAAGAGTGGGACCAAACTACTTCCTCACATGCTGAGGGTGGGATTGGGAGTATCAGTTGTGTAGGTATAGATACATAGTTATATACAGATATCTAGATATATTCTAGCTATAGCTATAGATAGACTTCTAGAGATAGAATTATTTGAATCAGGGGCTAATTAAGTGAACTTTATCTTGACTTTGACACTAGCCATTTATTTTATTTGGCAGGTGAATAATGACCCTGAGTGTCATTCTTCTCCTTACTCCTGCAAAAGGTCCATTAGTTTATTCTTTTCTGGAGATGAACAGATAAAGATAAGCAGTGAAGTCACCTACAAAGGATTTGGGTAATTGCACTCGTGTTTCTGATCATGTATCTGCACTGAAACTCATGAGATCAATCTGATAAGAGATGTAAACATGAATGTAGCTTAAAAAAACCCCATAGCTGTAATACTGACTTCTTACCTACAGAGCAGTGGCTGAGGAAGGTGGTATCTTAATGAGTGGTAAATAGTATTAAGAAGCATAACTCTTAATATTGATCCTTTGGCTTTTGCTCTTATTTGAAATTTCATCTTTTTTAGTGGAGTTACTCAGTATTTATACTGGGGATTTCAGATGTCATTAAATCAGGGAGTGCTTTGGTTTTGATAGTGATCCTTTCTCTTTTCGTTCTGTCTTACTTCTCAGAGTAAGGTTACCTTCTATCATTGGAAACTTACACATCCAGAAGCTGGCTGGGTACTTCTTAGTCAGGCACCAGTATGCCTTCACTCTGGCTTGGGATGGAACATCTGCAGTGTACATCAAAATGGCACCAGAGTACCTGGGCAAAACACATGGCCTGTGTGGAAACAACAATGCTGTCCTCCAGGATGAGCTGGAAACCAGTTATGGTGAGTATTTAAAATACTCCCTCTTGTGACAATACAGTTGGTTGGTTGGTTGTCTTCAGGTCAGCTGTTGCTTTTGCTTAGTTTTTATTTATAGTGTTAATTGAATTTAAGATGGGCAACTTTTGTAATGGGAAATATTTCTCATAGATGATGTTGTCAGTGAAGAGCAGAGCAGTTCCAGTATCAGTGGTGCTCTGGGAAGGAAGATCTAGAACAAGCTGCCTTTCTCCATTACCTACAGTGGTATCTCTCACTTCCAAGAGTCTTGGTTTTCAATATATACTGAATTAAGGCATTATAGAATAAAAAGAAACAAGGGAAAAAATCAGGTCCCTTGAAAAGTGCCTTGAGTTAGGTGATAAAAACTTCTGGAAATCATTGCTTTAGGCCATTCAATTCTTTGTTCCCCCTCATTAAAATTACTTGATTATTGAGAGTAATACTGGGAAATAATAATACCTGGGAAATACTCTAGAAACATTGCTCTTCCAAGTTACTGTGGCACTCTGTGTGTTCTTTGTTTAGGAAAACTGACAGATGATGTAACAGAATTTGTAGAGAGTTGGCAGGAAAATCCTCCACAAGGACAACTCAGCTGGGATAAATCTGTTCTCCATGAACCACCCTGCCTGAGACAAAGCCATGAATCTCTCCAGGTTTGGATCAACACAAAAGGATTGTTACAGTTGTTGGTATTTCTAATGAGAATTTGACTTAATTCTTGGAGGAGACTGGAAATAGTCTTAGCTCCTCTTTGAAGAGCTGAATTTAAATGTTCAGCAGATCTTCCCTTGTCCCTTCTTTTTTTACCCCACTTTTCTTCTGTATGATTTTATAATTTAATTCTTGATCTCTGTGAATATTATTGTCTGCACAGCAGCTGATAGAAGTGTTTGAATCTGGGGCTAAAGAAGCTAACATTGGAACAGCAGAGGTGTGTCCTGGTTCCCACCCCTTCCCTTAGGAAGAAGCAGGCAGGCAAAACCAGAATGAGAGCACAGTTCATTTGATAGTGTTTAAAAAATATTGTTAATTTTGCTCATCACACTGAAGCAGTGTTTCCTTTTTACTCATATTTCAAGCTTTAACCCTTTAAAGCAGTGTGCCAAGCATGTTTTATTTCTTTTGGCTTTTCCTGTGTGTTTTAACTAAAATTAAGATGCTTTCAGTCATCTGGGCTGTTCTGTTCTTGGGAAAGGGATGTGTTTTACTGCCATTGCTATGCCACATATTGCTAGCTGCTGCTTCTAGCTAATAGAAGTTATTCCTGGTTACAGACTGAGATGTCCTGATTTATTTTTTTTCCCCTATCCCATTCTATTCTGCTGAGGTTTATTTCTGAAACCCTTCTCTTCACAACAGCTCTCTCCTTCATTTCAGAGGGCATACGCCTTGTGCAACACCCTGTTACATCCCCCCTTTGAGCACTGCCATGAATATGTGAGTCCTCTCCCTTTTCTGGCAAGCTGCACCAATGATCTCTGTATGTAAGTGCATGTTTTTGGGTAATTCCAAAGCTACTATGAACACCTTTGTCCTTCAACCATGAGAATGAATTGCAAATATTAACAGAATGAGTGTCTCTCTCTTTCTGCATTTCAGCTTTTATCTAAAACTCTTTGATTACTTCAATTTTATCAGTTTTACTGCCAGAAATTTTCATGGAGTTGTTTTTTTGTTGTTCTGTTTTCTTTTGTGGTTTGTTGTTTTGTGATGTTTATGGTTTGCCTTTTTGTTTGTTTGTTTGTTTTGTTATTTTTTTGTTTGGGATTTTGGTTTTTGTTGTTTGCTTGTGGTGTTGTGTATTTTTTTTAATGGGTTTATTGTGCTTTTGGTTTGGGATTGGGTGTTTTTTATTGGTTTGGGGGTTGTTTTTTAGCATAAGGTTGACCAAAATCACATCCAGGTATTTTCATAGTTTGTTGGTGAACCTTCCCTTGAACATGGCACCTGTTTTGATTCTAATTGTGCAGCATCATTAATATTTCTAACCTTATTGGAAAGTAATAATTAATAGATCAGTTTGGTATCCATGAGCCATGTTAATCCAATGAAAAAAAGAATCTATTTGAATTGATGCTATCATTTCACAACTTGTTATGCTCTTCATCCAAGGGTTGTTGACTAGTAAAGTATCGGGCAGGACAGGGATGATAATTTCCATTTATGGTGCCATGGTGCCTCACTGGTAGGACTCTTACACTTCCCTCGTGTGAGTTTTTTGCAGGATGTTATTCCTTGAATAAAGGGCTTGATTTTTACCGAAGTTTGTTTATGCTGCTGTATCTGTTTCTCATTAATTTATTTGGGAAATCAGTGCTGGGTCTCAAATCCATTGACCTGCCCTCAAGGGTGACAGTGTTTTAGCCACTGAAGACTTTCAGCCGAGCCCAACTGCACAGTCCTTGAGCATGTGAGTGGATTCAGAGCATGTGGCTGTGTGCAGTGCAGGAGCATTCAGGAGGTTATGGTTGTGTGTTGGGATGTGGGGAGAAAATAACTTGTCCTTTTTCCTTGTTTCAGGTCAGCAGCTGACAACTCCACCTGGTGCCGGGCGCTAACCGAGTACGCCAGGGCATGTGCCCAGGCAGGAAAACCACTCCACGGGTGGAGGCTGCACTTCCAGCAGTGTGGTATGGATGCTTCCAGCCTTGCAAATAAAGCTGGCTTTTGGAGAGTTTTTCCTCCTGCTGCTGCTTTGTCCTTCCTCCAGTTTTGAGCTGGCATAGTTCTCTCTGAAAGAGTTAACTGGAGTCACTTCAGGGCGCTGCAGCGGGATTTCTGTGTGCATGGATTTGGAACCAAATGTATTGAAAGCACTGAGCTGGTCAGAAAGTGTTTTCACCTTCTTACTAAAACATCACAGATACTTTAAGTTAACTATTTGGTTTTTTTCTTAGAGCTACCCTTTCAAACATCATCTGAATTCTTCTGATATATAAAATGTGGGTAATGAGAACTAAAAGTCTATTTGAATTACACTTGCCTAAGTCTTTATCTTAGTCACAGGAAATAAGTTTGAAAGAGATCATCTAATTTGTCCACCTGGCTGGAACACAGAACCAAAATTGCTTAGTCAGTCATGACAGATTTGCCTCATGTTTCCAAAAATGTTTGTAAATGGATATTCTACCATGTTCTGTGTTGGTCTGAGTATCTAAATATGTGGTCCTGCTCAGGCAGGGGGGTTGGACTAGATGATCTTCTAGGTCCCTTCCAACCGCTAATATCTATGATTAATACTAATACTGGTCTGAGTATCTAAATATTGGTCTGAGCATTTAATACTCATAATACTAATACTGGTCTGAGTATCTAAATAGCTCTGCTGGGAGAAAATTCCCCGAGTCTCCCTTGCTGTACTTTGAAATGATTCCTTCTCAGTGCACCTTTACTAGATTGAATATGAAGATATGTATATTCTGTGTGTGTAATGCAAGTCCCTGTTTCACTATGCAGTAGCACAGCACCTTTTCATTGCTCTGCCTGTTTGGTTTGTAGTGATTCCATGCCCTGAACCCCTGACCTACAACGAATGCATCAGCTGCTGCCCTGCCTCGTGTCGCCAGCAGTCGCAGTGCGTTGGCAGTGAGCTGCCCTGTGTTGATGGATGCTACTGTCCTGATGGTGAAGTGCACTTTTCAAATATGTATCACCTGATTCCATGCAACTTGCAGATTGTTCTCCCCCACGTTGGCCTATATTCCCAGGAGCTCTTTCTAAATGCAGTGCCAACAGAGCGTGGATGAATGACCTTGTCTGTTTTCCTTCTTGACCAGAGTCTTTTCCTCCCATTTCACCAGTGGGAATGGAGATCAGCACAGATCCACATTCTAGCTGTAGAGCTCCATGGTTTGAGTGAAAAATGGGGTTTGCTCTGTTGTTGACTGGGCAACTTAGAGCTCAAAAATATAATTAAAACTCATTTGTGTGGCCAGAAAAAGGCTTTGATACCAATATTTGCATGGTTCTGGCACGTGAGGTATTGACTTATGTGGCTTATACAATATTGCCTTTATTATGAGAAGAGACTTTTAAGTCCAGTTTTCCTTTGTATTACTGGATTCACTTAGGTACACAATTCTATCTGAAAGAGGACAGAGGAAGGTACACAATGAATCTTCAAATCCTGCCTCTTATACATACCCTGTGATTTGAGTACAATCATATTTGTCATACATTTTCTCTTTTATTAGCTAGTGAAGTCTCTTAGCATCTGGCTCTGTAATAGTGGAATAATTAATAAAAAAGGCAAAATAAAGATCCAAAGACTATTATAGTAATACAAGGACTAAGCAGTGGCAGACTAATAATCAGGTAAAGATTTGCAGAAGTACCAAAAAAAGAAGCCTAAGTTATTCAAAGATGTTTTTGTGTTTTGTTGTTGTAGGGTTTGTATGTTGTTGGGTTTTTTTCCTTTTTTTTGGGGGGGTGGGGGGGGGGGGGGGGGAGGTAGTTTCCTTCTCTTTCCCAATATTAAATATTTGTTATTCATACAGTTTTCAGTTTTTAGTGTATCTCAAGCAATTTAGGGGCTTGGTCCATGTAACAGAATAAAATTCAAATGCACATTTCTTTCTCTAAAAATGACTACCACAGAATCACCAAACAGTCCAGAGATTTATTGTTGTACTGTATTTATTGTGCTTCCTCAGCCATTTCTATAGATACTTAACTTTTTTCTTGTTGTTTTATTTCTTCTAGGGTTAATTTATGAAAATGAATTGTGTGTTAAACCTATGGACTGTCCTTGTGACTACCATGGAAGTTACTTTGAAATGGGTTCAGTGGTTTATGAAGAATGTAATAACTGGTTAGTAAGTTTTCTTTTTACACTGTGGACTTAATCCTTTAATAAGTATGAGAAACAATTTCTTTAAGGCCTATTTCAGTTAAAAAAAAAAAGTTGTAAAGTCCTCCCTGTTTTTACATATAAAACCTGTAGCTCCTTATATGCTTTGCAAGGAAGGGAAAGATAAAAAACTAGAGGTATGAATGTGGAAGAAAAGCAAATGATGGAGAAAATAGTGTGATGTTTAGTTACTCTCTTTGCCTTGAACTCAAACTAAAATGAATCTAGAATTTGAAATCTTAATGAGAGAATTATTTGAATTTTACTTAGTCTCCTCTTTGTGTCATCTTAATGTGAACACAAAGAGCCTAAGGTCAACATGACACCAAGCTGGTGGTTTGGGAATTTCTAAGTTAGAAATGCTTGTAGGAAGAGACAATGCCTTTTATTGGATCAATGTAATAAAAGTCACTGGATGAGCAATTTTAATCATCCTTAACCTTTGCTGTCAAGGATCTACTAAGAGAACAGATCCGTAGATGGAATTCCATGTGATAATATCCTCATGGTGAGCTCTTGCCACAGCTTCTAGGCATTTCTAGTGACTGTAATAGTTCTGTTGTACCCTTTGGTGAGACTCAAGGCATCTGTTGCCCATTTCATTGAAAAAGAATCCAGGATGAACAACTGAAGCAATCATATATTTCAATTAAAAAAAAAAAAAAGTTGAAATATTTGTTTTTATTTCAGCACTTGCATTGGAGGAAAGTGGATTTGCACAAATCTTACATGCCCAGGTATGTGGAATTTTTACTTTGGGTAAAATGTTGCTGTTAGATCTTAATGTGATATGTCACTATATAATGTGTATCTTTCTGTCTAGACATAAACACATCTTCACACACAGTGGGTTAAAGAGTGAAATGGTCTGAATAGCAGGTGTTTGCCTTTCTGCAGTAATGTGCCTCCCTGTACCCCACCTTCATGACTGGTAGATGTCAACTACCTGGACATTCTTATCAGCCAACTAAAGTTTCCTCTGCAACTTTCACTTGACAGACTTATTGCAAGATTATTTCCCTTCTGCACCCCCAGTATTGATCATTAATGATACAATATCTAGGTATTGTACAAATACCACTCAGTCGTTTGCTCATTTCACAGGTACACTGTGCAGTATTAACCTCACTTCACAGGTAGTCAACTCAACTGCAGAGATTAAGGTCAAAAGGATTTTGCATGTTAAAGGTACCCATGGTCTCATGGTTCTAGCTGCCAGTGGATTCAAGCCCTGATCTGAGATACTAATTTAACTGTGGGAGTGCTTAATGTTTCTGTCAATCAGTTTTTAGAGCCACAAATCAAATACCCAGAATGTAGGGATCACCCATACTTACCTTCTTCTTCTGGGGGGAGAATTGTTTGGGTGATCTGGTCTGACATCAGGTAGCAACTGTAACACAAGCAAAGGTGAGGCTCCTTCCTGACTGCTCCTGGTACCTGGTGATAGTATCAATACAAATGAACAAATTACAGACTGTCTCAGAGTGTCTGAATCATAGAATCACGGAATGTCAGGGGTTGGAAGGGACCTTGAAAGATCATCTAGTCCAACCCCCCTGCCAGAGCAGATCCCACAGGGACAGATCCAGGTGGGGCTGGAATGTCTCCAGAGATGGAGACTCCACAACCTCCCTGGGCAACCTCTGCCAGGCTCTGCCACCCTCACTGGGAACAAGTTTTTCCTGGTGTTACCCTGAACTTCTTGTGCTCCAACTGACTCCCATTGCCTCTTGTCCTGTCACTGGATGGCACTGAGCAGAGTCTGGCTCCATCCTCCCTACACTGCCCTGACCACACTGACAGACACTGCTGAGCTCCCCCCTCAGTCTCCTCTTCTCCAGGCT
>VYZU01002358.1:59885-101595 GCA_013401355.1 Ceyx cyanopectus | reverse complement strand
TGTGTGTGTGTGTGTGCTTTGAATATAGATTTCTCTTTTAACTTTGTTCTTTCAGCTTTAATATTTATAAGGAAAAGTCTGTATAGCTTTTGGGACAGCTCTCTGATGTGAGTATATGTATGCATCTTAGAGTTAAGCTGGTATCCTGTACCACTGATTGCAGACAAACATGCATGTGCATATGCAGAGCTGATACTAAGTGTGCTCCAACTGTTTGAAAGTTTCTGGTACCTTACATAGAACTCACTAAATGCTTCATCTGCTTCATGTCCAAGACCCATTCTCTTTCTTTTATTGTTATGTGGATTTCTGAGCAGATATTATAATCTTGTGTGTGTATGGAACACTGGTAAGATTTTCACTACAGTATTTTATTCTTCCCACAGTCTTTATAGGCCTTGTAATTTTGAGGGTGTTAAGGCAAGTTAGAGTACATCTCAAACATACCAAGGTGTTGTGAATAAGAAATACTCTAGGCACCTGTTGTTTCCCATGAGTGACTTGCAGAAACCTGCAGTGAGATACTTTTCAACCTGACCTCTTGAAAAGCCCATTAATGGAGAGCAGAGGCCTGGAGCAAATACCTGCTGTGGTAATTTGGAGGATATGTCCTGTGGGTCTCATTCCCTTTTGTGTTACAGAGCACTTTGCTCAGTTTAGTCACTCATGCTCACTTTTTTCAGTATAGTTGTTGGGATACTTCTGCTGGGGAAGGAGGTTATCCAAGCAGCTGGCATTTTGCAGCACTTGTGAGAGTGCAAAAAGCTGTAATTCCTTCTGAAAAAACAGCTTCTCTTGGCTTCTACTAAGTGTTGGGCTTCCTATTTCACATGGCCTTTCACAAAGTCCCAGCTTTGACAGAGCAAAGAGCTCTGGCCATTTCCCAGTCAGGTGGGGCTGTGGCATGTTCCAGGGCTATAAATGGCTGCTTAGTTAGTTAGCAGTACAAAAAGTGAGAGGGTAGTGAGGACAACTTGTGTACTAGAGTGGAAGAGTGTGGGGCTTTAGTGCAGCCTTTCAGCTAACTCTCAGCCAGCTGGTAAAAGAGCTGCTTTACAGTTCCCTAGGCAGCATCCATTATCTTCTTCCCATTTATCAAAATTAATGAATTGAAATGGCAAGCAAAGAGATTTGTAGTGCAGAATCTCATATTTCTTGATGGTTTGAGATTTTGTGTGTGGGGGGGGGGTTTGTGTTTTTTTTTTCTTTTTTAAACCCAATTTATCAGTCCCATCTCATTCAAGCAGATTTAAAAAAATGTAGAAAGAAAATATCTGGGGAGATTTTAGCTCTCTGAGTCACAAAGAATCCAGTCATCTAGAGCTTAGAGCTGGTGACATAAACAGTCATCAGGCAACAAGTTACTTCAAAATGATGTGAAATTTTCTTTAAGCACTTTTTGGAAGGAGAATCAGTCAAGTGATCAGCACAGCTTAACCTTATCTGAGTTTCAGGTGACAACCACACTGGCTTTGTAGTTTGTGTGATGAGAAGGTCTTCTGAATGTAGAATTTTCAAGTGTCTAGTGAGAGAAATGGCTATTTCTGTGAAAACACCTGCTGAAAGTTGGCAAGGGCAGTACTGTGAAAGAAACACTTCATTGGAACAGAGAATAATTGTCTGGCAGAATTTCTCCTTTAGTTTCAGCACGAAGGAATAATAAAGCTTTTGTCAATGTTGTGTAGTAATCTCTATGCTCTGGAAGCTTGTTCTGTTGGCTCTGGTCTGCTCTGTGTACTTGCTCTTATTCTCATTTCTAGCTGAAAATATTGGAAAAAAAAGTCAATTTCTAGCCACTGATGATGTATAATATGCATAGAAACCTAATTTCTTAGACAAAAGGCAAGGCAATAAGAGAGGCTAGAAAAGAATGGCTTCAGGGTGCAAGGAGAGCTGGTTGGGCTGATGAAGTATCTCCAGTGATTTTTTTAGAATTAGCTATTTTTAAGTTTCATTTTACCCCTTCAGTTCTTGGAGAGAGAGCACTGCTGCACTGCTATTTAGAGCTGGGGGGATTCTGAACGTGGTTTTCACTCCTGAGGCACCACTGTGTCCATGGGATCTGAGGGACTGCCAGGTGATCAGATGGATCAAAGTGTGAATCTCTGAGCTGAATGGATCAGTTTGTGCTGAGGGGTGTTATTCCCAGTGGAATAATGCAGGTCTCCTTTGCATGGGTGTTCTTCATCATCCCTGTACTGGCTTAGGAGCTGGAAGAAGGAATAAGCCACGTGGAAGCAGTAGGGAGGTCAGGCCAGCTGGATGTTGTGATGCTGCTGCCTGCCTTTCATCACCCAGGGAGCTGATGAACATACTGTACAGCTCCTGTTGGGGAAAACTTCAGTGCTGTTTGAAATAAGCAGTCATAAGATGCTTTTGGCCTTCATTGTTGTTTGCCTTTGAAACAATTTTATAGCTTTAGATATGCTTTAAAAGCAGCTGGATATATCAGAGGTGGATAATGTTTGTGAGCAGTAACTCAGCCTCAGGGGGTCTTAAATTAGTGTCTTTATACTTTTCCAATCCCACTTTTGTGATGTATTTGCATAACAGGCAGGAGTTATTGAGACATCCATGTGAAATCATCCAAAACACTGTTCTCTCAGCTGCAAAGCTGTATGACCAGTGCACTCTACTGAGACAAGACACAATGGACACAACTTTTTAATTCCTCACTAATTATAGCTTTACTTGCACCCCTTTAACATTGATTCTAGTGAAATATTGATTAGAGACACACATGTAATTGTTTTGGTCTGTCTTGCAGAACCAGGATGGATCCTGTATCCAATCAATCAGCATTGTTCTGAAGCAAGACCCCAAGAGGCAAGTGACTCTGACTCATTCAGGAGATGTTTTGGTTTATGACCAATACAAACTTAACCTGCCTTATGCAGATGGTAAGGAATCTTACATAACCTTCTCCATCCTGTCAAGCACTAAACCAGTATTTTAATGGCATGTTTGTTGTGATGCTGTCAATGTTGCTAAGTGGTGTGTTGTTAATGTTCTTTGACTCAATTTATTTCTTTTCCCTTTCTTGTAAGCAGCATGAGTAAATATAACTGGAAGCAGCCCTCTTGCCCCTCACAGTTAAGCTACATAACTCCAGAAATTCTTTTTTTTCTTTCTTTTTGCTTTATGTTTTTAAGTCTCTCAGGAACTTACCACCAAGTACTGTGCATGTGAATATGTGATTGTGTTTCTGCTATTCAGTGTGTGATTCAGTGAGAGCTTTATATGCTCATCATGAGTACATTTGGTGTCTGCGGGGCCTGGGCTTTTGGGGCATTTCCCAAAAAGGCAGGGGCACATTTCAGGGGGTGGGATTAGGTCTCTAAAATAAATGGTCCTATCTAAAATAAATGGTCCAATCTAAATGGATTTGCTCTCAGTTAACCTTTGAGTATTCCAGAGAACTATGCACTTTTGAGAAGTGATGTGACTCTCTTGTCTTCTTTCAAGTCTGATTTGGTGTTACCTTTAGTGAGAAATCACTCCTTAGGGGACAATTGGCCTTCAATAGGGGAAAATCAGCACTTAATAGAGAAAACAGCAACTCAGTTTAAACCAAAAGCAATAAACTTCCACGATACAAAAAGCAAAATGCAAGCAGCTTCCCTCTGCCTTTTAACAATCTTTTTTTCACTCCCCAGAGTTGTTTGAAATTCGGGAGCTCTCCTCTGTGTTTCTGCAAGTGAAGACACACATTGGGCTGCAGATTCTGTATGACAGAGAAGGGCTGAGGCTTTATCTCCAGGCTGATGGCCGCTGGAAGGATGACACCGTGGGCCTCTGTGGAACCTTCAATGGAAACATGGAGGATGATTTTTTGTATGAATAGCTGCAAGATTTCTATTTACCTCCCAGCATATTCATATCTCCAGTTAGGGACAGGTCAAGTGTGTACTGAAGCTGAGTGTGTAGATGCCAAGAATAATGTCTGTTGGAGTTTTGTGGTGTGACACAGACAGGTTTTAGTTTGCTGACAGAAACCCTGGCACTTCACCTATAGGATATCAGGCTAGGCTTTGCTACAAGATTTTGATATAAAATACACTGAAATGCAGATGTTTCCCAACTGCTGGCTTATTTGATAAGTTTTGACCAATATCTGGCCTATGTAAGGGACTCTCTGCTTCTCTGCAAGCCTCTTTATTTCTCTCCAGCTCCTATTTTCTGATCTAAGTTCTGCTTGCTCTCTGACAGCAGATGGTGTTCAGTGTCTGCAGGCCAGCAACAGCAATCTGCTGGAGCCTCAGCCTCACTTTGGTGTGCTGCAGTGAAAGGTGGTCAAGCCTGCTGCTCATCCAGCTTCTTTGCAGCACGTTTGCTACATATCTAAAGAAAACTGGCTTCCAGAGGGTTGAGCAGCCTAATGGAAGTGGAAGGAGGAGAACATGAATATAAAGCATGACAATATTTCTTTGACCAAGAAAACCAAAAAGAACAGGAGATTCTCTTTTTCCCCAAGCAGCTGGGATTTTTTTTTTTTAATTAAACTAACAGAAAAATGGGAAAACTTTACATAATAGTTCCCGTGTATAACCACACACAAATATTCTAGTGGTTTTTTGACCTGTTTTTGTAGTAAAGATTAAAGTATTATCAGAATATTTTCTGTGATGAGAATAGAAAATAGACACAACCATAATGAAGGGATTATTTGTGTAAAGCTATTTAAAATAATTTTGTTTATAACAAGTTTTGTAGTGTCTTTGGTTTTTATGACAGTCTATGGACTTGTTCTCAAATTTGTAGTAGTTGATATTTGTGGAAAATCATTTCCCTGGAGTGTGCCATCCCACATTTCAGGCTTTCTCCCTCTGCAGTAGCAATGTGCTCTGGTTGTTTTGATCAAAGTCTTTTCTGTCTTTCAATTTCTGTTGCCCCTTTGCTGACCTGGACTCGGGGATATCTACCCAATTGCTCTTGCACTTAAACTGCTGTTCCTTCCTCTTTCTTGCAAGGACTAGAAAGCCTGGGAAGTCAGCTGCTCAGGAAGATGCAGGAAACTGTGGGTAGAAGGAGAGAGAACAAAGGATCAGCTCTCTGGGAGGAGGCAGAAGTAAGGGTGAGACAGTGCAGCCTGTCAGGACAACCATGCTGCTTCCTTTTTTGTGGCACTGGAACTTGGTCTGTTTTGATCTGTCCTTCCTTGCAGAGTATCTAATGGCTCTAGAGGAGATCTTCTTCTTTTCTGGGCCTTTGCCTGGAAAGAAAGAGGAGTTCTGGAACTCAAGCTGACAGTGCTTTACTGGAGAGTGCCTGAGAATGTGGAGCAGTGGAAGGGGAGCTTAAATCAGCTCTGCTGAGGGGTGATAGACCTGAGGCCACTCTGTAAATTCACTGTATCTTTTGTGTTCTGTAAAAGATCTCCAGTTGGAGTAACTGAAAGCACTCCAGAGCTCTTTGGAAACACGTGGAAAACCTCATCAGCCTGTGTTTTTGTGCCAGACAGCTCTCAGATGGATCCATGTGACATTCACCTGCAGGCAGGTGGGCAGGGCTGGCCAGTTGGCTTTCACAAATCCATTTCTGCCTATGACAACTGTCTCTCTTTTCCTAGTTAGATCAGGTACAGTGAGAACTCATCCTACCCACTGAGAATGAATACATTTGTTGAGTTCAATCACCCAACAAATCATGTTGAACAGGGTTCAAGTATTTTTTCATACTTGAAGAGGCACTTGAAAAGCCCTCTTTTTATTTCCAGTATAAGGTTATGATGTGGAAAGGTTGGTAGTATCTTTAAAATAGGTGATGCTGCTACTTAAAATGGAGACTCCAAGTTATTGCAGTATTCCTTTTGGAAAATACTGAAGAAATTGGACTTTAGATTGAGCTGAGAGGATACAGTGATGCTAGTGGCTGAGGCCTTAAGGACCAAGAAAGTCCTCCAGCCATGTTTTAATGATTACAGACCCTCAGTTACACCCATTTCACAGTTCCTATTGATTGCAGTTTTGCCTGCAGGTTCAGCAGTGCCAGAATATCATGATGTCTCCTGCTCAGAGTAACAACCCCCTTTTCTGTTTGTGCACTATGTAGTATCTCTACAACATAGAGAACTCCTGTGTGGTGATGCTGCCCCAGGCTAGCAGCTCTCTGTGGAGCTGCAGCAATGGCTAACAACAGCCTGTTCTTAAAATGCTGACCTATTGAGGTTAGTTACTGGGAATCAAGCCCAAGTGAGGTGTAATCCTGTGTGTAGTGTCTGTTGCCTAACCCACAGTCAGTTAAAGATGTGAGGTTGCCTGTAGTATTGTAAACTATTCCAAATTACCAAAATAATTCCCAGAACAAGTTCTAGGCTTTCAGCAACTACCTTCTGTTCTTCTGCCATGTGTTTGTATAGTCATGCAAGGTAGAAAACCACACATGGCAGTAGTAGATAACCAGCTGCATTCTACAGGAGACACTTTGAATTCCAAGTATTTTAAAACTCCCTCACTGAAACAGTGTTTGATCTGTCATTTGTTTAGCTTCTTATGCAGCAGAGGCCTGTAGCATCCTTACAAAAGAACTTTTTGCTCCCTGCTACCCCTACTTGAGCCCCGTTGCCTATTTTGAGCAGTGCAGAAGAGACACTTGCAAGTGTGGACAGATCTGTTTCTGTTCTGCTCTGGCCCATTATGCTCATCACTGCAGAAGGTTTGGAGTTGTCATAGATTTCAGAGGACATGTCCCAGATTGTGGTGAGTTGCTTTTTCACTTTTTTCACTAGTCATAAATCATGACTTTTGGAGGACTTCAGAATGACAGATAAAAAAAACCCAACCAAAACCCAAAGGATTCTTTTCAATTAGAAGGATCTGCAAAATGCACACATTTTATTTATTGCTTTTAATCTTTTCTTCAGAGGTGCTGTCAGTTTCCCAGAGCCAAGTGTTGCCAGAGTTAAAGGAAAAAAGCTTCAACTGTTCAGTTTCCTCACTATAAATCTGGATTAACTGTGCTGACTTCACTCTACTCCTTCTTATTGTGGATTGACATCTGTGTAGTTTACACAGCCCAGTGCCAAGATGGCAATTTTAGTGGAATTTAATGTGATGGGGAATGAAAGAAGAGAGATGTTGATCAGAGAACTGTTGGGAGGTACTGGAGTCTCTTGCACTGTAACTTGAGAGCTTTGTTTCATTTGGGCAGCTCTTTCATGTGGAGACACAAAGGAGTACAGTACCTGTGTGTCTACCTGTGGCACAACCTGCCAGGCACTGTCAGTGCCAGAGACCTGCAGCAGGGATTGTGTTGAAGGCTGTGCCTGTCCCTCTGGAATGTATTTGAATTCCAAGACTGAACAATGTGTGCAGAGGTAGGTAAAGCTGCAGCTCTTCTGAGGGGTCTGCCCTTCCTACTGCTTTGGTTTGGAATGCACTTCACTTACGTGGCAATGGGTAGTTACTGAGATGAATTCCTTGCTGGTTTTTCTTGCTTGGTGGTTTTGTTTAGTGTAGGGTGTTCTTTGGTGTTTGTTTTGAAGGAGCAACAAAAGCCAACCAACCAAAACCAAACCAACGTCTCACCCCCTGGGGTCACCCTGCTGGAAAGCAGCTCCATGGAGCAAGACCTAGTGGCTAGGAAGTTATCCATGGGAGAGCAATGGGCCCTTGTGGCCAAGAGGAGTGATGCAGAAATTAAATAAACGGGAATATTTGTTCTTCCTTCACTTGGAGTTAATCACATGTTGGTTTTTTCCCCCCTTCTACTACTCCAGGCATGAGTGCCCTTGTTATTTTCAAGGAATTGATTATCCTNCATTTCTGCCTATGACAACTGTCTCTCTTTTCCTAGTTAGATCAGGTACAGTGAGAACTCATCCTACCCACTGAGAATGAATACATTTGTTGAGTTCAATCACCCAACAAATCATGTTGAACAGGGTTCAAGTATTTTTTCATACTTGAAGAGGCACTTGAAAAGCCCTCTTTTTATTTCCAGTATAAGGTTATGATGTGGAAAGGTTGGTAGTATCTTTAAAATAGGTGATGCTGCTACTTAAAATGGAGACTCCAAGTTATTGCAGTATTCCTTTTGGAAAATACTGAAGAAATTGGACTTTAGATTGAGCTGAGAGGATACAGTGATGCTAGTGGCTGAGGCCTTAAGGACCAAGAAAGTCCTCCAGCCATGTTTTAATGATTACAGACCCTCAGTTACATCCATTTCACAGTTCCTATTGATTGCAGTTTTGCCTGCAGGTTCAGCAGTGCCAGAATATCATGATGTCTCCTGCTCAGAGTATCAACCCCCTTTTCTGTTTGTGCACTATGTAGTATCTCTACAACATAGAGAACTCCTGTGTGGTGATGCTGCCCCAGGCTAGCAGCTCTCTGTGGAGCTGCAGCAATGGCTAACAACAGCCTGTTCTTAAAATGCTGACCTATTGAGGTTAGTTACTGGGAATCAAGCCCAAGTGAGGTGTAATCCTGTGTGTAGTGTCTGTTGCCTAACCCACAGTCAGTTAAAGATGTGAGGTTGCCTGTAGTATTGTAAACTATTCCAAATTACCAAAATAATTCCCAGAACAAGTTCTAGGCTTTCAGCAACTACCTTCTGTTCTTCTGCCATGTGTTTGTATAGTCATGCAAGGTAGAAAACCACACATGGCAGTAGTAGATAACCAGCTGCATTCTACAGGAGACACTTTGAATTCCAAGTATTTTAAAACTCCCTCACTGAAACAGTGTTTGATCTGTCATTTGTTTAGCTTCTTATGCAGCAGAGGCCTGTAGCATCCTTACAAAAGAACTTTTTGCTCCCTGCTACCCCTACTTGAGCCCCGTTGCCTATTTTGAGCAGTGCAGAAGAGACACTTGCAAGTGTGGACAGATCTGTTTCTGTTCTGCTCTGGCCCATTATGCTCATCACTGCAGAAGGTTTGGAGTTGTCATAGATTTCAGAGGACATGTCCCAGATTGTGGTGAGTTGCTTTTTCACTTTTTTCACTAGTCATAAATCATGACTTTTGGAGGACTTCAGAATGACAGATAAAAAAAACCCAACCAAAACCCAAAGGATTCTTTTCAATTAGAAGGATCTGCAAAATGCACACATTTTATTTATTGCTTTTAATCTTTTCTTCAGAGGTGCTGTCAGTTTCCCAGAGCCAAGTGTTGCCAGAGTTATAGGAAAAAAGCTTCAACTGTTCAGTTTCCTCACTATAAATCTGGATTAACTGTGCTGACTTCACTCTACTCCTTCTTATTGTGGATTGACATCTGTGTAGTTTACACAGCCCAGTGCCAAGATGGCAATTTTAGTGGAATTTAATGTGATGGGGAATGAAAGAAGAGAGATGTTGATCAGAGAACTGTTGGGAGGTACTGGAGTCTCTTGCACTGTAACTTGAGAGCTTTGTTTCATTTGGGCAGCTCTTTCATGTGGAGACACAAAGGAGTACAGTACCTGTGTGTCTACCTGTGGCACAACCTGCCAGGCACTGTCAGTGCCAGAGACCTGCAGCAGGGATTGTGTTGAAGGCTGTGCCTGTCCCTCTGGAATGTATTTGAATTCCAAGACTGAACAATGTGTGCAGAGGTAGGTAAAGCTGCAGCTCTTCTGAGGGGTCTGCCCTTCCTACTGCTTTGGTTTGGAATGCACTTCACTTACGTGGCAATGGGTAGTTACTGAGATGAATTCCTTGCTGGTTTTTCTTGCTTGGTGGTTTTGTTTAGTGTAGGGTGTTCTTTGGTGTTTGTTTTGAAGGAGCAACAAAAGCCAACCAACCAAAACCAAACCAACGTCTCACCCCCTGGGGTCACCCTGCTGGAAAGCAGCTCCATGGAGCAAGACCTAGTGGCTAGGAAGTTATCCATGGGAGAGCAATGGGCCCTTGTGGCCAAGAGGAGTGATGCAGAAATTAAATAAACGGGAATATTTGTTCTTCCTTCACTTGGAGTTAATCACATGTTGGTTTTTTCCCCCCTTCTACTACTCCAGGCATGAGTGCCCTTGTTATTTTCAAGGAATTGATTATCCTCCTGGAGAAAACATTATGACATCTTTGGGCAAATGGTAAGACACCAAGCTGGTGTTTGGATTTGTTTTGGTTTTATTTGCTTCTTGTTCTTTTTTTGTTTGTGTTTTTTGTTATTGTTTGTTTGTGGTTTCATGTGTGTTTTTGGGTTTTGTTTTTTTTTTTTTGTTTGGTTTTGTTTGTTTAGCCAGACCATTCATGCTGGGTTGGTTTGTTTTTAATAATTATTTTGTGTTGGTTTTGGAGTTTTCTTAGTTTGGTGTTTTGGGGTTTTTTTGTTGTAGTGAAACATACTGAATAAACCAACATGGCTTTTCTAAGCCCATTTGGACAGAGCTTCTTTAGAACTGAAGGCTTCAGGCTGCCATGGTTATAACCCAATATACTCAAATACAAAGTAGAGAGAAAAGCCTTTCTCAGTCTGTAGATCTACACTCATGTGGAGAAAACCCAGACATTTCCTCACTGTCCATTCAGGTTTTTTCACCTCAACATTCACTGCTGTTCTCTTTCCCTATATCAGGCTATAAATGTATTTATGAAGAATGATATATTATCCTTAGTCATCACATTCAAGAAGAAAACTTGCTAAGCTGTTCTGGGTGCTGCCAGATGCACCCTTGTCAACACTTATTTTTGTCTAGATAAAGGTTAAATGATGTTCACAAGGTCTGTAAAAAAAACCAAGCTTTCAGAATTATTTTTCTGGAGGTAATTTGAGCTCTCTGAGCTCTCACTGTCTGTGTCAGTTAATTAAAATCCCAGCACTTAATTAAAGGCAAATCATGCCTGTGATAGATCATTGTAATACTCTGTTTTCTTGTAAAGGCCACACAAGTGATAAATATTGCCAGACAGCAATTGCCATGGGGACACTTGGCAAAACCTCCTCTCACATTTGGATTGTGAACATCCACAAATTCATTTTTCTGGGGATTAGGATTTAACAAGTTACATTTCATGAGAATGTGTGAATTAAAATACATCTACTGGCTAAGAACTACCATTTTTAGGGTAAAAAAGAGCTGTGTCTTGTATTTAGTGCAGACTTTTGCTTGCCATGTTTTAATAAGGCTGTGTGCAGATCTGTTGGGGGAAGGCTTTCAAACAGAGGTACAGTCTGTCAGCTTCTCTGACCTTGTGCTGAGTAATACACTTGGAATTCTGTAGGAATATGTGTGGATGAACTGGAACAATGCACACAATGCATTGGGGTTTTACTTGTCACTATTTTTATTAGAAATAATGATCCAGTGCCAGGACAAGAGGCAATGGGAGTCAGTTGGAGCACAAGAGGTTTAGGGGAAACACAAGGAAAAACTTTTCACTGCACACACTGTAGTGTTAGGATTGAATTCTGGGCAGTTTGGTTGTTTCTTTACTGAACTATTTCATGTAAGTGGAAAATATTGTGGTCTGAGTATATTTTGCACATGTGAATGAGTATACACACTGCAAGCCTGGGCTACAGCAACTTAAAGTGTTGAATTTCAGTCTTGATTAGCATAGAGTTGCTTTTGTTTTTCTAAGGTTTTGAGTTTGAGCTCTTGTTCTGGTTGATTCTGATAAGTCACAGTAGCTGGCTCTCTCAAATTTGAATCATAGAATCATGATGGTTGGAAAGGAGCTCCAGGATCATCAGCTCCAACCTTCATCCCAACACCTCTCTCCACCAGCCACAGCCTCCAGGGCCACAGCTACTGGGTTTTAAACCCCTCCAGGGATGGGGACTCTACATCCCCTTGAGCTCAGCCCCTATCTCCAGCCTGGTCAATTGTTAGATTCCTACTGCTGAAGAAAAATTAGTTGGAGACAGCATGAGGCTAAGACTTAGCAGCTGCACTGCTGGTTCCTCCTGTGAGTCAGCAACACTAAAACATTCATTTTGTTATGAATCAGAATTTTGAGATGCTGTGTGATGTTTTCAGAGGGATAGTTTGGTCATAGTCCCTGTTATGAGTGATAAAAACCCATCTACTCCTACTGTGTTTTGCTTTGAAAATAGTCATTCCAGTTCAGTACAAAAAATATGCTGCAGTCCCAGGAGCTTGTGGTTATATTCTGTTCAACACTTGGGTTTTAACCTTCAGCTGTGGAGCAACTGTACAACTGGTCAGGATTTTCACAGTCACTCATAGCTGCTGTCTCTGCCAAGTTCCAAGCAGATATGAGGAGAATAGAACATTTACAATCCTGTTAAGAATGCTCATGTCAGAGAGTAGTCCCAGAGCTTGCTGTAACACATACATGTGTGTACTCAGGGCTTGGCTTTGTTTTGCTGCTTGCATTTTTATTTTATTTAGCAATGATTCTGTTATGTGCAGGGCTTGGTTTATTCTTCCTGCACTGATGTCTTGGGAGAAGCAGAGCCATGTATTTGTGTGTGTGTTGGTGTGTCAACAGAGGGCTTTTCCTCACAGGCACATGCAGAAAGCAGAAATTCCCAGTGGAACTGACACTGCTGCAGTGGGAAAGCAGTGCACACTTGCTGCACAGTTTCAGTGTTCAATGCAAACACATTTCTACAGCTCTTGGGTATTGATTTACACTGCATGTTCATTAAACAGCAAGCAGTGCAGATCTTCCTGGCTCTCACTGTAAATGTATTTTTCTTGCAGCCATTGCAGGGATGGTGTAATGAATTGTGATAACAACATGATAGGTGAGTGAAGAGAGAGGGGGGAAAAGCTCTTGAATTTCTAATGTCCATATATCCTCCAGGCTCTGGGGAAGCCCTGTGTGTAGGGCAGGGTTATGCAGGGGGCAATCACCTGCAGGAGGGCATCTGCACTTCTGGGTGGCTGCCAGAAAGGCTGGTGCAGAGCAGCAGCATGGCCATCAAAAATGCTGTTGGCTCTGAGCAACTCTTTTCCCCAGTGCTTTCAAATACTAATTATTTTCAGATAGCTAATGGAAACTAGCTGAGCTGCCTGACAAACAGCAGAACTTCAGCAGGACAAACAGAGGTTCCCTGCTGCCCTTAAAACAGGATTGTAGGAACTGAACAGTGGCAGCAATTTTTCACAGAGACTTTTTTCTTTCCCTGTAACTTAAATATGAAAAAATAAGAATTCTGTTGTCCTACTTCAGAATGCAACAAATGCCTTTTCTATTTCAGTATATTTTATGTCATTAAGTATTATAGTCTACACTCTGTCAGGATGCTGCTTTTACTTCACNAGCAATGATTCTGTTATGTGCAGGGCTTGGTTTATTCTTCCTGCACTGATGTCTTGGGAGAAGCAGAGCCATGTATTTGTGTGTGTGTTGGTGTGTCAACAGAGGGCTTTTCCTCACAGGCACATGCAGAAAGCAGAAATTCCCAGTGGAACTGACACTGCTGCAGTGGGAAAGCAGTGCACACTTGCTGCACAGTTTCAGTGTTCAATGCAAACACATTTCTACAGCTCTTGGGTATTGATTTACACTGCATGTTCATTAAACAGCAAGCAGTGCAGATCTTCCTGGCTCTCACTGTAAATGTATTTTTCTTGCAGCCATTGCAGGGATGGTGTAATGAATTGTGATAACAACATGATAGGTGAGTGAAGAGAGAGGGGGGAAAAGCTCTTGAATTTCTAATGTCCATATATCCTCCAGGCTCTGGGGAAGCCCTGTGTGTAGGGCAGGGTTATGCAGGGGGCAATCACCTGCAGGAGGGCATCTGCACTTCTGGGTGGCTGCCAGAAAGGCTGGTGCAGAGCAGCAGCATGGCCATCAAAAATGCTGTTGGCTCTGAGCAACTCTTTTCCCCAGTGCTTTCAAATACTAATTATTTTCAGATAGCTAATGGAAACTAGCTGAGCTGCCTGACAAACAGCAGAACTTCAGCAGGACAAACAGAGGTTCCCTGCTGCCCTTAAAACAGGATTGTAGGAACTGAACAGTGGCAGCAATTTTTCACAGAGACTTTTTTCTTTCCCTGTAACTTAAATATGAAAAAATAAGAATTCTGTTGTCCTACTTCAGAATGCAACAAATGCCTTTTCTATTTCAGTATATTTTATGTCATTAAGTATTATAGTCTACACTCTGTCAGGATGCTGCTTTTACTTCACTTAGAGACTTTTATTTGAGGTTTCAGTTCTAGAATTGCCAGTACCTTGACTTTTAGCAGAAATCCCCATGCACTTGAAGGTGGTGGTTGTACTGAATTGATGACTATCCAGAACCTCTCTTTCCAATACATGAATTAACCAACTAAAACCAGTTTAAACCATTTAGGGCATCTCTGTTGCACATCCCCAGTGTGCTCAGTGCCACCTCAAAGCAATGGTGCAGGAGACCTGTTGTGTTCCCCATCAGTGCTGCAGTATGGGAAACCTAATCCTTGGCATTTCTCTTCTGGAAGGTTGATTCCTGCCTGCCTATTTAGTCATGTCTCTTGCTAAATAATAATAATAATAACATTAATATATTATTAAATTAAATAGTAAAAATCATGGTTGGTTTGTTGTTTTTTTCCTCAGCACACAGCTGCCCAGCTGGACAAATTTACATTAACTGCAGTAATCCCCAAGTTGATTCTGAGCTCAGCAGAGAGAGAACTTGTGAGAATCAGCTGCTCAACCTCACTTTCTCAGCACACCTTCCATGTGTTTCAGGTTGTGTCTGCCCACCAGGGTGAGTACAGACAGACTGGCATCTTTTGGTGCCCTTAGATGCCAGCCTTCAGTTGTGTTGGGGTAATAAATCCTGTTTAAATACAGGATAAACACATTTTAAAATTAAATTTTAAATTAAATAAACACATTTCTATTTGGAGAATGGAAGGTGTGAAGGAGGGAGCATCCAGCCCATGAAATCTCTCCACCCAAGGACAGTAAACCAAGAAACAGGTGAAACCCAAGGTCTAACAATTCCAGCAGAAGAACAGGAATCTAGGAAGGGTGTTCGGGTGACTTGATCCAATCCCTGTACAACAGTGGAATTATGTTTGTGTAGATTTATTTCTTTCCAAATATCTCACCTCTGTATTTTTGAGTGAGTTTTTTAGTATAAAACCAGAAATTCTGTGTTTAGTTGTGTTAGTTTTGATGAGATTTAGACTCCTAAGCACATGGTTTGACTGATTTTGAGTGCTGACACTCTGAAATTACAGTTTGTCTTGAGAGCCTCCTCAAAACTAAGAGTGAGAGCTCAATCCACAGTCAGACTGGATTGAATTAGTTGAAGTCTGTCAACTCACACTCTTCTGTGTCAATTGTAAAAGATTCCTACTCAGCCTTCTGTGTTTTACCTTTCATTCAGAAGCATGAAATGTCAAACTGGTCCCATGAAATGTCAAACTGGTCCCATGAAATGAAACTTAGAATCACTCCAACTTCCTCTGTGGTGTGTTGGGTAAAATGTGCAGTGCTGAGAAGTTAACTGGAGGCAGAATTTTTCAGGATTCAGCAATTCATCCTGTTTTCCCTGGCTGATGCTGTTCTACAGCAGAGAATAAAGCTGGTATGACCTGTTCTGCTGTGCAGGAGCCCTGGGGTTGGAGACTTCTCAGTACAAATGAGTTCTGGAATTGAAGCAATGAAAATGTTTTGAAGCTTTTTGAAGGCTCATTGAGTACTGGTGATCTCAACACTCTGCTGATCCATTTTTTTTAGTTAAAAAGCAGAGATCTATCACTTCCTAGAGACAATAACATAGAAGTGAGTTACTTTGGCAAACAATTCTGTGTCTTTTCAGTGTTTGAGGGACATTCCTCCAAAGGCAGGGGAACAAGTTTCCAGGTTCTGCCAGTTCTTATGTCAAGTTGAACACAGTAGCATCTTGCTTCTCTGCTCACAACTTGCACAGGTTAGGAGATGAGGTGTAATCCAAGAATCACCTGTATTTTAAAATAGAGAATCACTGCTGATGCTGCTCAGTTCTTTCCATTGTAGATTTACCTGCAAGCCACTCAAACTGGGATCTTTTCAGTACTTGGCCCTGGTGATTCCATACTGGCTCTGTGTTTTTGAGATTGCTTTCAGAAAAAGAAGGTGATTCTGAATGTATGTGCTCTTAGGGCTGCTTTTGGAAACAGGAGACACTTCTAGGTATTATTTATACATTTTTAGATGTAGACAACACATCTGAATGCATTAGTTGCTTTTGAATAGAAGCTGTTGGATCTGCACAGTCCTAATGTTTTCAGGCTGTCACTGAATTCACACTCCAATGACTCGTGCTGCAGAGTGAACACAAGTTAGAGCAACAGAGCAAGACAAAAACAGGTTGCTGGAAGAGAAAGATGTTACCTTCCAAAACCATCCCTTGTCCTGTGTTCATGAGTAGTGCAGGCTCCAGGTGTGCTGTCAATTTCTGCAGTTTCACAATCATCTTTCTGAGCACTCAGTTCTTACTGAAATGCAACTCTGAGGTGACTCTGCTTCACAAGAATCCCTGTCCTCCTCATTCTTGTTTTTCTGACTGACTTACCTTTGGTCTTCAAGTTTTTTTGGTCTTACATTTCTTTTTACTAGAATATTCTGTCTTGGGGCTTAGCACCAGTAGGATACTGGTGGTAGAGCTGAATGAAGGGGACTTTCCAGTGCAGGATGAACGTGCAGAACTACTACAGTAATGTTTTCATAAAAGACTTTCATAAATGTCTATATCCCATCTCCAGCTTAGGGAAGTCACAGATGGTGGTGGAACTCTAGCATTAGAAAGGATATTATTGCTTATTTCATTTTGTTCACCTCCCTTAAACTTCAGTCTAGCCCTTTGTAAGAAGATCTGTGAAACCCTCAGTGCCTGTGTTGTTGGGAAAGAGCTGTGCAATACAGAACCTGTTGAAAACTCTTCTGGTGGAGGCTGTGGGAGAGTTTGTAGGAGTCTGGGCCAGATTTGTGGGCTGGTGCTTGCTGAGTCACAGGAGACACATTGCTTCTAATACCACCTTTGCCAGACTATCCCCATCTTTGTGTGTATGTGAAGGAGCAGAGCTATAGGAAGTGATGAGAGAGAAGAACCTGAGTGCTCAGCAGGCTGGAGTGGCCCACAGCTCACTGCAGCCTGGACACTAGCACAGAAGGCAAGGCAAGTGTCTGGTAGTTCAAAGGAGAGCTGTACAAGGCCTCTGTGTAAGGGACTTGTGGGGTATTCTTGGATCTCTGAACCCTAGCCATATTCTTGGCATGACAAGAGAGAAAGCTGTTATCACTTGTTTTCAGCAGGGCACTTCTGTGAGGGAAAGCTGCATTTTCTGTCACTGGGTCAGTGTGATGCCCTTTGTGCCTCACTCTGTCTTGGTCACTCCCAGCACCTTTCAACCAGTGGGAATTTGTCTCTCAGTTCATTATCTTCTACTGCCACAATACTTGAAATAAGTCTGGATTACAAAGAACACTTCATATGCCCAGGGGAAAAATCAGTTATTTTCAGAGGGAGTTTGATGATGTCTACACATTCCCATTAGAAAAGCTCCAGAGCTGCACATTTCTGCCTGCTGAATAACACCCTGAAGAGCTGATAGTTTTCAGTTCATAAATTACCATCTTATTAATCCAACTCCATACCATGTAATGATGAAATCTTTTCTTTGGGATACCAGGGACACACAAACCAGTGTCCTCACACTGTTTGGCACAGAACACCTACAGCCACTTGTCTGGTGCAGTGTGCTGGGCAAATGATAGAGAAACATCAGTCACCAAGTCTGGTTTCTTCAGGAAACTGTTAGGAACACAGGAAAACCTGGGTGAAATTTCTGTTACTATAGAGGGGTGCTGCATTTCAACCAAACTTACAGTGAAAAAGACTATCAGCCCATTGTCAGAGGTGGTTTATTTTCCAATACAAATACATTTCTAAACTGATCCCTTGGAAACAAGGCCAAGTGTAGGTTTGATGGTATCCATAAGCAATCTATTTTATTTTATAATCTCATGTTTCAGTTTTACTGGATATTATGAGAAATCCGAAGTGTTTACTTCAAAATTTAGACTAGTTTCTTTCTTTAATCTTTCTGGGCAAGAATTCCTCTGCTCTTTCTCTGTTAATGGAATCATTTTTGCATTTATTTTTTTTTTCCCAAATGTCAGTTTTTATCTGTTAACACTCCAGGAGTTGTCATTCTAAGCACAATTTACCAGCATTAGTCTTGACCTGTAAATAGCTGTGCTGTGCTTGTTGCTTTCTGGTATGAAAATCTCCTCTGGAGTCTGTGAGGATATCTCTGCAGTGGAGTCAGGTATATTTGAAGGTATATATACATGAAAGTACCAGTTGGACAGAAAAAGGTAATTAATTTTGTGCAACCAGGATAGTTCTTTTGAGACTTGTTAAATTATTCACAGAGCAAGAGGTGTCACTGTAGGAAAGCTACAGCAAATGCAAACCTTTAAAATAAGGTGGCAAAGAGAAATGTCCAAAAAATCATTGTTTAAAATGTCTTAGAATGCAAAAAAACATTGTTTTGGCTTGGGTGGTTCTGTTTTAATTGTGTAGTGTGTGTGTGTGTGTGTGTGTGTGTGTGTGTGTGTTTGGTTTGCTTTTTGTTTTGTTTTATTTTGTTTTGAATGGTAAGAACACCTGAGCAAAGGGGAGTGATGGCTGCTACATCTCCTGGCTTTGGTTAAATACAAATTAATTGGCAGAGTTGCAGGAAATGGGGTGAAATTTAGAGGGGATCTGGAAATTCTTCTTTCCCTGACCTTAAAATGTGTGGGTTAATGAGTGTGTTCACAGGGTTAGTGACTGAAGGGCTAGTGCCCTTATTAGCACTTAATAAAGAGAAAATATTCAGGTACTTGTGAAAAGAAATGATGACCTTCCTAATGCATAATTATTAACAAAACTGGGCTTTTTCAATTTCAGGAGATTTAAAATATACTTGGTTTTTGATTAATTATAATAATTGAAAAGTTTAGGGCAATATTTTTTTTCTCTAGATAGCAGGTGTACTTCTGCTGAATGTGTCTTGTTTTTCTGGTAGTCTTGTCAAGCATGGGGACGTGTGCTTGGAAGCAGATGAGTGTCCATGTTCATGGAAAGGAAAGGAATACTTCCCAGGTGATAAAGTAATTTCTTCCTGTCATACATGGTAAGCAGAGACCTATTAAGGCAGTTATTTGATTTGTTTATTTATGGATTGGTTATTCCTCAAGTTTCTTAATCATAAATTTCATAGCAGTTTCTGGTAACACATTTACCCAAATTGTGTTTTTACATTTGTTCCAAGAGCTGCTAAGATGACTCTGTCTTAGGGTTTGCTGTTTCAAGGGGCTTTTACATACCAAAATTATAGCTATTTGGGATTATTAATTTTTTTCAAGCTTGATTTAGAATTTTTATGAGTTTATTTTATCATCTAAGTAATGTAAATTAATCTTCCTTGGCCAGTGTTCCTAAAGGGCAGGTAAAATCCTTCAAATACTACACCTGAGTGATATTTTTAGACTTTTTTGCTTCTTCACTTTCACATTTAGCATTGGATCTGAACAGTCTGAGGAGCCAAAACATAACCCTGTGGCCATAAGTATAAGCCCCCTATAGTGTTAAATGAAGGACAATCCTGGGCAGCAGAGTGACAGATACACTGGTTGCTGATCTTGCATCTGTGGATCACTGATGAATAAATAAGATTTTAAAGGAAGAATTCCAACAGACAGGAGCTGACAGGATCACTCCAATACATGCAGAAGTAAATTCCTTTTATTCTCTGCTATGGTAAATGCAGCACATACCCTATAGCCAAGCTACTCCCCAGAGTTCCCTGCAGCTCTGGGATGTTCCCCTTCCAATAAGCTCCCAACAAGGAGGTGAAAATGCACCAAGGTCCCATGGTAGTGGTGTAGCCTCCAGCCTCTGAGCAGAGCAATGACTTTTGTCCCCTTCTTCCACCTGCTGTGGAACTGCTTGCATTAGAGAGAACTAGGATATCCCATTAGGCTGTTGGAGACTTCACCAAAGGCAGCAGCAGTGAAGACAGCAAGATACTGGATATTTACCTTTTTTTTTTTCCTGAGGCCAGGCCCATTAATTCACATCCAAAACCTTAAGGCTGCCATGGTTTTTTTTAGTCTTCCCCATCCAGAAACAAAGGCAGAGTGAGTGAGCATTGCAATCAGCTTCACTGAAAAGATGGGGAGCCTGCAGCAAGCTTTTTTGAACACACAGTGTAGAAAAGGCTTTTGATTCTGCTGTGTGTGTGTATAGGGCTGTATTTGATGTGTCAAAGGGAATTTTTGTGCATTTTTGCAGGTGAAACACTCCTGAGCAGACAGACCAGCTTAGGCACTCATAGCAGTTGTAATGACTTCAGTGTTGTTGAGTGCAGAGGAATACTGTGCATTGTTACTAAATATTACCTGATATCTAATGTGGTGTGAGCAACAACTGGGAATCTCATTTGTCTCTTGAACCATAAAAAGGCAAACTGAAAAAAACCAAAAACAAACAAATAAAAAAACCCAAACCAACTGAACGAAACAAACAAAACACACCAAAGAAATTTAAAAATTCAATTGACAAAACTACCTGGAATTTGCAACCCTAGCTCTGGGGTCTGGCTACATTTCCCAAGTGTGGCTTTCAGGGCATCTGCCTAAAATAGTTACCATGTGCTGGCAAGATCAAACATGGAAGTTCTGGTGCTAACTGAAGGTGTCAGAGCAGCATTGTGGTGCTGTGCTGTGCAAGGTAAGGTGGGTGGTGCAGTTAGCTGTGCTGGATTGCTCTGACACCTTCAGATCATGAAGCCAATGCTGCCTGGTCACTGTGGGCTGCTGAGCTGGGTCTGCTGTGGTTTGAGACAAACACTGCAAATACTTTTCTGAAAAAAATAGTTGCTGTTTGGAAGGTGCTGATAGGCTGCTTTTTCAACCAGGACTGTCTAGATTCTGGTAACTGCATTATTTAGTGTGAAACAAGACTGGTGCAGAGGACTCTGAAGACTTTCTTGCCTGTTAAGCTCTTCCTTCCAACTGTAAATCTGCTCAGACTCCTGAAAACAGTGATGCAAAGGAGCTCTTCAGGAACTGAGGGAGGTTCCTTCACAAGCCCTTAGCAGATCACTTGTTGGGGAGGATTTGAGGGGGCTTTGGGAAACTAAGGTAGGCTTTGAGTAAAACTAAAACCTCATGTCATAAGAAGCAGAACTTATTCTGCCAGTCAAACATGATTTCTTCCATTGGGCCCTCTCTCCATTGGCTTACTGCTTTGGGTATCTCTGAGATGATTAGAGTTGGATGGTTGAGTTCTGCTGCCACCTGCTCTGCTTTGTGTATAAAGACACTAAGCATGTGGTTGAGGTGAAGGGAAAAGTGTTTGCTGTACCAGCTACACATACTCTGAGTGCCTAGATACACACACAGTTTCCCCTCTGAGTGCCTACATACACACAGTTACACAAAACACAAGCAGTGGGCAAATCAATGATAAGATAATTGGAGTCTTGGAAAATCTGCAAAATTTAAAAATACCAGAAAGAGAGGATCCAGTGCTAAATAGCATTACTGTGTGGCAGTTAGAAAGCACAGGTCATTCAGAAAGGTCCTAACAGTCATAGAATCACAGAATGTTTGGGGCTGGAAGGGACCTCCAAAGGGCATCTAGTGCAGCCCCCCTGTAGTGAGCAGGGACACCCTCAACTAGACCAGGCTGCTCAGAGCCTTGGTCAACCTCACCTGCAATAGCTCCAGGGATGGGGTCTCAACCACCTCCCTGGGGAGCCTGTGCCACTGAGCCACCACCCTCAAGGGAAACAACTTCTTCCTGAGATCCAGTCTAAATCTCCTCTGCTCTCATTTAAACCCATTACCCCTCGTCCTTTCACTGCAGGCCCTTGGAAACAGCCCCTCTGCAGCCTTCCTGGAGCCCCTTCAGGCACTGGCAGGTGCTCTAAGGTCTCCCCAGAGCCTTCTCTTCTCCAGGCTGAACAACCCCAGCTCCTTCAGCCTGTCCCCACAGCAGAGCTGTTTCAGCCTCTGAGCATCTCTGTGGCCTCCTCTGGCCCTGCTCCATCAGCTCCATGTCTCTCCTGTGCTGAGGGCTCCAGAGCTGGCTGCAATACTCCAGGGGAGGTCTGAGCAGAGCAGAGGGGCAGAATCCCCTCTCTCCATCTGCTAGCCACACTTCTCTTGCTGCAACCCGGGATGCCATTGGCCTTCTTGGCTGCCAGTGCCCACTGCTGGCTCATGGCCAGCTTCTCAGCCACCAACACCCCCAGGTCCTTTTCTGCAGAGCTGCTTTCCAGCCCCTCATCCCCCAGCCTGGACTGATAGTGAGGGTTGTTCTGACCCAGGTGCAGGACCCTGCACTTAGTCTTGTTGAATCTCATGAGGTTCCCCTGGGTCCACCCCTCCAACCTATCCAGGTCCCTCTGGATGACATCCCCTCCCTCCAGCCTTTCCACAGCACCACTTAGCTTGGTGTCATCTGCCCCTTGCTGATGGTGCTCTCAATCCCATTGTCAATATCATTAATGAAGATATTAAACAATATAGGTCCCAGTACAGACCCCTGAGGGACACCACTTGTCACTGGTCTCCATCTGGACATCAAGCCATTGACCCCCACCCTCTGGGTGTGACCATCCAGCCAGTCAGTGGATGTTTTGGTCTTTAAGGTTGCCACAGAAGCTGAGCTGTCCTGGGAGCCCAACAACCCAAACGATGGCTCTTTTGAGCAAGGTGCTGCTGACATTTCTCCTTGGCCCTTCTGTGAAATGCTTGGTCAAGCACAGAGCAAATGAAGACTGAGGTAGAAGGACAGGGAGCTGTGGATTGCATGTTCAGTTCACACACAAACCAATGTGCTGTGGGAAGCTGAAAAGAGATTTCTCTCTGGCATATTATTGGACAATAAATTGTATTGCTTTGGGTCACATGGTTTGCTTTTCCTTCTTTCAAGCAAATACATGCCCTTTGGTGTTTCTATATGCTGGCACCTATGAATTCTAACAGGAACAAACACCAGCTGTATGACTTCAAGATGTACTTGGTTAATTTCCCCAGCAAATCCACTTCTCTGCTGCTCTTCGTTAATGTGTTCTGTCCACAGCAACTGTGTGGCTTCTGGGCCTTGCTTTGGCTCTCAGTGCAGGAGCTGTGCTGCCCTGGCCATGGGAACAGCTTCCAGCACCACCATTGCTCCTCCCTCTTCCAGCATTTGCCAGCATGGCTCGTTCCAGTGCACCTTCCATCCCTGCCCATCCATGTGCACAGCCTACGGGGACAGACACTACAGGACGTTTGATGGGCTCACCTTTGACTTCGTGGGGATGTGCAAGAGCTACCTGGTTAAGGTGAGACTTTTGGAAAGCCTCTCTAAAGTGGGAGTTTTGAATCCTAGTTGGCCCTAAACCTCTTATGCTCCAACTGACTCCCATTGCCTCTTGTCCTGTCACTGGATGGCACTGAACAGAGTCTGGCTCCATCCTCTCTACACTCACCCTGAACATATTGACAGACACTGCTGAGCTCCCCCCTCAGTCTCTTCTTCTCCAGGCTAGAGAGCCCCAGCTCTCTCAGCCTCTCCTCAGCAGGGAGATCTCCACTCCCTTCAGCGTCTTGGTGCCCTGCACTGGACTCTCCAGTAACATCCAGGGCCATTTATCTCTCCACCTCCAGACACACTGGCCAGCCCAGCCAGTAGCACACAAAGCAGCTAAGGTTGGTGTGTATTGTAGTTGCTGACTCTTGCTGAAGCTCAGATTGTGTTATTTTTACTGCTTCTGCTAGCAGAACAGCTAGCAACATGAATCCCATGGCACCAGCCCATCTTCACTTTCCTGAACACTCCCAGGATAATCCCATTTCCTCATATTCACCAGTTCCTAAAGGGCATCATAAGAAAGGAGCCATGTATAATTACTGTTTTTTTTTTGTAAAAACTACCCTGCTACTTATTTCCAGCCTGTAGAGTTTGAGTCCCTTGTAATGTGTTGGTTTTACTTACTCTGATTGCTATGCATCATAATGATACACTGATTTTTTTCCTGTATTTTAACAATGTAGTAATCTCCATATTTATTTATTTGTGTCCATTTCTAATTATTTTTCTTTTTTCTCTTTCTCCTCAGGGCACTTCAACCAGTTTTTCTGTTATTATAGAGAATATTAACTGCTTTAATACTGGAATCATATGCAGGAAAAACATTTTCATTAATATTGGAAAATCTTTTTTAATATTTGATGATGAAACTGGAAATCCAGTAAGTTTCAGTCTTTAGCAATGATCAAAAGGTACCTTATGTGTTTCTCTGGGTGTTTTGTTGGCAAAAACTTAGTGTGCCACTTAAGCAACAGAGGCAGAAATATCTTTGCCATGACTGTGGCACCTCCCAGAAGAACCATTAACATTTGAATCTTTGTTCCAGTTGCCATTGCTCAGCCTGTAAAACATTCACCTTTTCAAGTAGGAAAACCATAAAAATTGTACAGTTTAAAATCAAAACCCAGGCTGCTTGTGTTCCAGGATTGATGTCATCTTGTGTCAGTCTGTAGACTTGTCTCAGAGCAGTGTCACTCATTTTACTGAGCTGTTTCATTTCCTCTGAAGGCAACATTTTGTCAAGTCATTATTTATCTTATAAGCTGCCTTGTTTTATCTCAAACAGAACTTATCTGGTCAGACAGATGAACTACAGAAAATAGAGTTGTGGAAAGCTGGCTTTTTCACTGTTGTTCATTTTCCTGAGGAGCACATCACCATCCTTTGGGATCAGAGAACTACAGTTCATGTGCAGATGGGTCACCAGTGGCAGGTAAGTGGAAGTTACTGTTCCTGTTGCCATTCCCTTGAGGGATTTGTATAAATCTTAGGGCATGGTTTCATTATTCAGAGGATGGGGAATGTGTCAGAAATCAAGATCTAAACTGGTTTGGCTGAAATTCATCTGAAAAGGATAAAATCCTGAGCAATTATAATGAAGGAACTAAAGAAGCAGGTTTTGAAAACAATTGTGGCCAGCAGTGTTTTGTGTCATGTGGAATTATGTTACATATATTGGTTTGGTTTTGTTGTAGTTGTTGATTTATTTTTTTTTTCTCCCAGGGTAAATTGACTGGATTATGTGGAAATTTTGATTTAAAGACAGTAAATGAATTGAGGACTCCAGATAATTTTGAATTAACAAACTCCCAAGAGTTTGGAAACAGCTGGACAGCTGTAGAGGTACATAGTAAAAACTATGTTTTTGCAAGTATTTTTTTCTGCTACTATATCATATAATTTAGCAAGAATGAAATTAGAATCTTGTTCCTGGAAGTATCAGTCAAGCAGCAATTTCAGTGGCAATATCAGCGCTTCTTACTGAGATCATAATCTGTTAAGGAGAAAAAAATAAGCAATTATTTTCCACACAGTGTAGAAAATAGGTAATTTTTTTTTTTTTAATCTGAAAGCATCTTTAAAATATTTTGAACAATAAAATAGTTATTTTTTTTTCTCAAAAAAGAANTCCCTGCCCATCCATGTGCACAGCCTACGGGGACAGACACTACAGGACGTTTGATGGGCTCACCTTTGACTTCGTGGGGATGTGCAAGAGCTACCTGGTTAAGGTGAGACTTTTGGAAAGCCTCTCTAAAGTGGGAGTTTTGAATCCTAGTTGGCCCTAAACCTCTTATGCTCCAACTGACTCCCATTGCCTCTTGTCCTGTCACTGGATGGCACTGAACAGAGTCTGGCTCCATCCTCTCTACACTCACCCTGAACATATTGACAGACACTGCTGAGCTCCCCCCTCAGTCTCTTCTTCTCCAGGCTAGAGAGCCCCAGCTCTCTCAGCCTCTCCTCAGCAGGGAGATCTCCACTCCCTTCAGCGTCTTGGTGCCCTGCACTGGACTCTCCAGTAACATCCAGGGCCATTTATCTCTCCACCTCCAGACACACTGGCCAGCCCAGCCAGTAGCACACAAAGCAGCTAAGGTTGGTGTGTATTGTAGTTGCTGACTCTTGCTGAAGCTCAGATTGTGTTATTTTTACTGCTTCTGCTAGCAGAACAGCTAGCAACATGAATCCCATGGCACCAGCCCATCTTCACTTTCCTGAACACTCCCAGGATAATCCCATTTCCTCATATTCACCAGTTCCTAAAGGGCATCATAAGAAAGGAGCCATGTATAATTACTGTTTTTTTTTTGTAAAAACTACCCTGCTACTTATTTCCAGCCTGTAGAGTTTGAGTCCCTTGTAATGTGTTGGTTTTACTTACTCTGATTGCTATGCATCATAATGATACACTGATTTTTTTCCTGTATTTTAACAATGTAGTAATCTCCATATTTATTTATTTGTGTCCATTTCTAATTATTTTTCTTTTTTCTCTTTCTCCTCAGGGCACTTCAACCAGTTTTTCTGTTATTATAGAGAATATTAACTGCTTTAATACTGGAATCATATGCAGGAAAAACATTTTCATTAATATTGGAAAATCTTTTTTAATATTTGATGATGAAACTGGAAATCCAGTAAGTTTCAGTCTTTAGCAATGATCAAAAGGTACCTTATGTGTTTCTCTGGGTGTTTTGTTGGCAAAAACTTAGTGTGCCACTTAAGCAACAGAGGCAGAAATATCTTTGCCATGACTGTGGCACCTCCCAGAAGAACCATTAACATTTGAATCTTTGTTCCAGTTGCCATTGCTCAGCCTGTAAAACATTCACCTTTTCAAGTAGGAAAACCATAAAAATTGTACAGTTTAAAATCAAAACCCAGGCTGCTTGTGTTCCAGGATTGATGTCATCTTGTGTCAGTCTGTAGACTTGTCTCAGAGCAGTGTCACTCATTTTACTGAGCTGTTTCATTTCCTCTGAAGGCAACATTTTGTCAAGTCATTATTTATCTTATAAGCTGCCTTGTTTTATCTCAAACAGAACTTATCTGGTCAGACAGATGAACTACAGAAAATAGAGTTGTGGAAAGCTGGCTTTTTCACTGTTGTTCATTTTCCTGAGGAGCACATCACCATCCTTTGGGATCAGAGAACTACAGTTCATGTGCAGATGGGTCACCAGTGGCAGGTAAGTGGAAGTTACTGTTCCTGTTGCCATTCCCTTGAGGGATTTGTATAAATCTTAGGGCATGGTTTCATTATTCAGAGGATGGGGAATGTGTCAGAAATCAAGATCTAAACTGGTTTGGCTGAAATTCATCTGAAAAGGATAAAATCCTGAGCAATTATAATGAAGGAACTAAAGAAGCAGGTTTTGAAAACAATTGTGGCCAGCAGTGTTTTGTGTCATGTGGAATTATGTTACATATATTGGTTTGGTTTTGTTGTAGTTGTTGATTTATTTTTTTTTTCTCCCAGGGTAAATTGACTGGATTATGTGGAAATTTTGATTTAAAGACAGTAAATGAATTGAGGACTCCAGATAATTTTGAATTAACAAACTCCCAAGAGTTTGGAAACAGCTGGACAGCTGTAGAGGTACATAGTAAAAACTATGTTTTTGCAAGTATTTTTTTCTGCTACTATATCATATAATTTAGCAAGAATGAAATTAGAATCTTGTTCCTGGAAGTATCAGTCAAGCAGCAATTTCAGTGGCAATATCAGCGCTTCTTACTGAGATCATAATCTGTTAAGGAGAAAAAAATAAGCAATTATTTTCCACACAGTGTAGAAAATAGGTAATTTTTTTTTTTTTAATCTGAAAGCATCTTTAAAATATTTTGAACAATAAAATAGTCATTTTTCTACATCACAGAAGAATTGTGGGTTTACTGGAGACAGTGTTGGCAGTTCAGGGTATGAACTGGGAAATACCAAACTGTGAAATGAGAGCAGTGGAAAATAACAATACTCTTTCCATGTGCTGTGAAGATAAAAAAGTGACTTTAAATGGTGTACATAAACACCTTCCTAGTGCTCAGAGTAGCAAGATCTGATCTCTGCCAGGGCTAATGTCCAGCCCTCAGGTGAACATTGTTATTTCTGGAAGTTGCATTATGGAGGTGTAAGGCCTGAGGCTGGGAATGCTCTGGTTAGACCTGTGTGGACAAGTGTGTTTTTCTACTGCTCTCAGAACAATGAAACACTCCTTCAGCTCCTGTACTTCCCTGCAGGTCATCACCCCCTTGCAATTCCACACCCTAGCCTAGCTTTATTTCCATAAATGCTGCATTTATTTTGGTTTACACCTCTTCTGAAACAAAAAACCTGAGGTAGAGCAATGCTTTGCAAGTTGAAACACAAAGTGCTTGTGAAAAAAGTTTCTCACCTCAGTTTTGCTGTGTGGGGAAGTGTGTTGACAGCTCTGACACTGGACATCCATGCAGCTTGAATCCCCTCAGAGAGCCATTTGCCAAGAAGGAATGTGCCATCCTGTTCAGTGAAGCATTTGAAGCTTGTCATCCAGTGGTGAGTAGTGGCCACCCATAGAATGATGGAGTGAACTTATCCCCAGGGACAAACCTTGCTCTGCAACTCACATCCCTTGAGATCTTAATCCTGTTTGTTACAGCAAAAGAACAGGAGGATTCTAAATGAGAATATTTCACCACTCTCATTGTTTTGCAAGTGTTGGAATGGTTACTAAGGAGATTCCATATGAAAGGCAACCAGGAGTCTGAAAGGGTTAATTTATATATTATTTTGGGGAAAAAAAGGCAAGCTAATGTTCAGGTTGTTTAGTGTACTGTGTAACAGAGGCAGCAACCGAGGTCCTCACACATGGGCAAGTACTACTCAAGTGTAAATGTAAATCCAGTGTGTAAGAATTTAATCACCAAATTAGCATCAATAGTTTTCATTGAAATTTTGACACAATAATCATGAAATAATTTAAATTTAAAAAATATTAATTAAAATTATTTAAATTACAAAATATCAGGGAAAAATCACAAATTCACCTGTGAAGTTGTGTAATAAAGTGAAAACAAACTGTATTTTTTATTTATATCTATATACATTTTATGTATATCTAACATTTCAGAGATTTATTGATTTCTCATCAGTTGAGAGAGAGTTTCTCTTATTTCATAAGCTTCTTTCTAGCTTATTATAGTTTAAATATTACAAAACCACCCAAAGCACAAGCTCACATCATCTTCCTGGGTACGTTCTTAGTAGGTCATTGATTTAATTGTGTTACTAAGTACTGTAAAAGGCTTTATGCTATGTTCTAATAAACTTTTTTTAGCATTTCAAGTAAATTTAATACTAGCAAGTAATCTACATGAAATTTGGGGAGAGTCATGGCTTTGTACGGAGGTGATTGTGTGTCTATCTCAGCATGAATACTTTTGATGACTGAGATTTTGTATTTCCAGATTGATGTCACCTGGTTTTACTCCAACTGCTTGGCAGATACATGTGGTTGCAACCAGGGAGGGGACTGTGAGTGTTTCTGTACAAGTGTCTCAGCCTATGCCCACCAGTGCTGCCAGCATGGAGTTGCTGTGGACTGGAGGTCCCCCAGAGTGTGTCGTAAGTTTGCTTGCCTGGCACTGCCAGGGCCTGGCACTGTGCATCCTCAGGAGACACCTCAACCCCATGAGGTCACCTGGGGCCAGGAATTCAGCCACTGCTGCCCAGGGAGGGGTTGAGTCCCCAGCCCTGGGAGTGTTTCAGGGGACTTTGGATGTGGCTTTGAGGGACATGGGTTAGGGGTAACTGTGTAGAGCAGGATTCATGGTTGGACTGGGTGATCCCAAGGGGCTTTTCCAACCTGAAGGATTCTCTGACTCTGTGGTACAGCATGAATGCCTCCAACCAACCTTACAAACACCTCAAATCATTTCCCTCTTCACTTCTGAGCAGGGTCTAGGAAGCATAGCTGCTGTATTGCTGCCTTCAGAGAAGGTGTGAAATGCAAAGGCCTTCTGATGAAAAACAAGTAGGACTTGAAGCAGGACTTTTGTTGCTACTTCAGTGTTCCTGTTCAACAACACTTAGAAGCTGTGAAAGAAAGCAAAGGCCTTTTTCTGTGGCAGCTGGTGCAAGTGTACAGGGGACAGTCATTTGTCCAAAAAGTGTGATAAAAAGGGCAGGATAGAAAGAATGAAAGGAAATGTTGTTTTTTTCCTAACTCTGCAGTTGCACAGAGAGTATGCAGCTTGCTCACAGTCAAACAGTGTATTTGCCACGGAGTGAAAGGTTCTTTGGGGTTTTTTTAATGAGTGGTATGCGTTTTAATGAGCAAGGAAAGAAGACAAAGCTTAGCCTTAACCACTAGAGGTCAGAAAAAGACAGCTGTAGGGGTGTGAGCTTGGTATTCCTGCTGAAAACAATGTTGTGTTTTAATCAGTGTCATTTCAATTAGTGTTTTATTGAAAGCAGTAAATATTTAGCAGTAGTTCTTTAATAAATGTTTGGGTATGAGCTAACTGGCCAAGCCTTTGCACTACTCAGTCATAAAGGATAAGAGAGAACCTGTTTATCTGCAGAATTCCTGCAACTCCATTTCTTTTCATTTTTCAGCTTATGACTGTGAATATTTCAACAAAGGTAAGTCCTAAGGAAGCTGATAAAGTGTCAATGGGGTCTTTTGCTTTAGATAAGTTCTAGTATTTAGTATAAAAATTAAAAAAAAAAAGCAGTTGTGAATGATGTATTATTTAAATAGCCAAGATTCTGTTTTACTTATTTATCTTACAGTTTGAAAGACTTGTAATTTTATCATCTTTTTGATTCCAGACCCTTTCCCAAGCATGTGTTTAACTCCTTTTCTTTGCAGTTATGTATCATGATTGAACAATGAAGTCATCAATAGGCTATTCAACAGTACCTGGTGCCCAGGGGGGCTGTGAAAGCAGCATGCTCTCCTGGGCAGCCTCCAGAGGGAGGTGGCTGTTAAGATACTATAATTTTTGGTGCCCAAATGGGGATTGACCTTCCCTTGGAGTACCTCTGCCCTAGCTGTGAGTTCCTGAGTGAGTCCACCATGGTCGGGTGTGGCTTTCACACAAGCCCTGCACACCAGCCCCGTGTGAGGAATGGGCAGGACTCCTGCTGTTTATTCCAGAGCTCTTTATCAAGCTCATGGCTGTCCAGGTGCTTTGTGATATTTGGGTCTTGTGGTAGACTCTCTATTGCAGCACATCACCCCTAGCCAGAGCTTGCAGAGGGACTGAGTTTGTGCCACGTGCCAGGCTCAAAGTAGCCAAGAAGTTTCCATTTTCTCTTGCACCAACTATTAAAGCATTTGGATTTCAATCAAGGCTGGTTGAATATGAAGGCTCATTGCAGTTTTAAATTTCCTTTTTCGTTTATATTTTATACATGAAATACAATCTGATACTAAATAATCTGACTGCAGTTGTAACAGATTGAAAGTGCAGTACCTCTGACTTCTGTGGTTCTAGTGAAGTCAGGTGATAACATCTGTTTGCAGGATGCTACTAGATTTACTTGCTACTGAAATATCACTGCCAGCAATTAGTTGAAACAGTGGAGCTGTGCATGTAACCAGCTTGGAATAAACAGTTATTATCCACTTCTCATTTTGTACCTTGCTGCTGTTTGCTCATCCAACTCCTCAGTACTCAACAGAGGATGTTTCTGAGCTGCCAGTAGGGGAAAAAAAATGTCTACTCTGAAGTTTTTTGGCTTTTCCCCAGCAGGTCTGCTGGCTCTTCCCTACTTTCTTCTCTACCTGCAGCATCATTCCCCAGAATTGCTTAGGCAAGAAAGTTCAGAATCTGTCTGTGCCACTGGAATCTCCAACTCTGGTTGTAGTGCAGCCTCCTGAAGATCTCAGACCTCTTAATCCATTTTAACATTAGGGAGAACTAGAGGATGAGGGCAGGCTGCAAATCACAGTCCACACTTTGAACCTGCTGGAACAGATTTTTAAAGGCCTGTGGTAGCTGCAGCTATCAGCTGAGACGTTGTGGGACAATTGTCCCTTAGAGGTGTGTTTGCAGTGCAAGCTCATGGGCACGATGGAAGTGAGGTCAGTTGCTCAGGTGCTCTGAAATGGCTGGGTGAACAGAGAGCTTTACAAAAAGAATTTCAAATCACATTTACAACTAAACTTGCAAGTATTTTTTGCAGTGAAATTGGAGCTAAGGAAGGAGGTGGGACATTGTAAGTGTTGTGAGACATGGCAACTTCAGGTGCTCTTGTGTTTCGGTGTGTAGGCAAAATGTGCCCATTTCATTGCTTGTGATGCTGGTTTCCTCCTGTCTCACTTCCACAATCAATTAAATAAGTTTTAAAGAACATTAAGAAATGTCTAAGCAGTTCAACCATACAAATAAACAATTTAGAGTCACCCCAGGGTGCTCTATAGACCATTTTGCTTGTCATTCAGTAACCAGTAACTGTGAAACCAAAGTGGATGGGGGAGGTCAAGAAAAAGTTTATAATGAATCTTGAAAATTGAAACTAGGTATTTTGGAAAGTTTTTTAGAACAGGTATTCTCTAAAAGAGTTTGGCTTTGCTTTGGTTGTCTAGTGCAAGGCACCTAGGGCTGTTGTCAGAGTGGAGAGATGTGTTTTTGGTTGGTTGTGTCATCATACTTTGAGCTCAGGCAGTTGTGATGCTTGACATGAAAGATAATTCTGATGTATTTTATTTTCTCAACAGCTCTAGGAAAGGGCCCCTACAAACTGGTCAGTTATTTGGATGGCCAGTCCATAATGGCAGTGAAACTGGTGGATGGTGTTGTTCTCCCAGTGAGAGAAGATGCTGCTGTTCCTGGATATTCAGTGAGCTTTATGCTGACTTCTGGACTCTATAAACCCAAAGCACATGGTAAAGTTACTGTCAACTAGAGGCTTAAGGCAGAGAAATTCTTCCCTTGAATACAAGCTTTCATTTCATAGACTTGGCTCAAAAGTTCTTGCCTGGTTCTTTCAACCTCAGAAAATTGGTGTATTGTCAGTTTCAGACATGGAGATAACAGCAAGTTTGGGGCATTGATTGGCTGTACAGCAGGTACTCTAGAGTACACTCACTGCCCATTGTTACTTACAAATAATTACTTGCTACAGACAATTAAGAAAAAAGTACTGAAAAGTGCACTTTTTTTTGATCTTTTTCAGTTTAATTGACATTAAATGCTGATAAGACAGGCTTGTCTTCCACGAGTGTTATACCAGAATGTGATAGTCTATCTGTTTAATAAAGATCTTTTGTTTTCTTTGCATTTTTTTATTCTTTTTTTTTTTTTTTTTATTTCAAGAAATGTTACCCAGGCCTGGAGGGTTAGTTGATTTTCCAGTTGTTGAATGGCTGTTTTTGAGAGAATAGCAGAGTTTCCAGTGAAATAGAATGAAGTAATTCTGTGAGCAACAGATGCCTGTATCAGGCTCCCAAGCTGCCACTCTGCAGTTGGTTGTCCAGAAGCCTGCTTGAAATCAGCAGTGCTGTTTTTAGGGTAAGGTATCATGTGGATGCCTTGGCCAGAAAACAGACCTTGCTGTTCATGCTCTCAGGGGGAGAGCTAGAGAGTTGGCTGCTTAGAAAGCTGAATGCAAGATACTCTTTTGTAAATGATTTTTAATATAAGGCTGAGCTCTTAAGCTGTAAATTCCTGGTGGCAAATGTTACTTGTAAAGCTAATTAGATAAAGTTTAAATTTTTATTAAACAGGTGACTTAGTGAAGGCTGTAAGCTGAAATTCTCCTTGTCTGCAGGGTTATATTCCTTGATCCTTGTGTAGCCACATGTCTGAATTTGCTTGTGTTCCTACTGAAATCTGTCGGCTATTTAGAAAACTAACTCTCCACCAGAATCTATCGCTCCTAAATCCATCTGTAGTGTATTTTCTGACAAGATGCAGGCTCTTTTCACTTGTGGGGCCCAAGTTAGCTTTCCTTGTTCATGCTGATAATACCATTAGTGGTACAACAGAATGGTTTAGTTTATTATGTCCATATCAGCAAGTAAATGAGATCTCTTATTGTTTGGTTTTGTTGTTTTTTGTTTGTTTTTTTCCAGATTCCAACTTGATTTCATTTGAAATGGCTGAGAGACCAAACTATTTTCTTCAGTTGGTCTCCAATAATACTCTTGTTCTTTCTAAATGGAAAAAAAGTGAAGAGTTTCACAACAGATCTACATTTGTCATCCACAAGAATACATGGCTTTCTGGATACAGTTCCTTTGAGTCATTTGCAAAACCAGGATATTTCATCCACGTTTCAGCCTCTTCAGTTGAGCTTCTGAAGTACCATCATTCAGAGGAGTTCAGACTGTCCATCCTGTTTCAACTTGTAGGTAGGTTGTATTCAAGTTGCGTTTTATGAACACCACTTTGCTCCTTTTGAAAATATAAACCCAATGGTATTGATGTTTTCAGAGGTGATGAGTTCACTTCTCCCCTGCATCACAGGGAGCTGTGGGTGATGTGTGACATGCAGCCTCAACATCTTCTTCCTGACCATTGTGGTGAGGATGAGATTAGTAAATGGTTTTTGACAAGAAAACAGCCTCACACACAACTTTGCTGCATTTGCCAACTGGATCTGGACATGTGTGGCCTATGGTGAAGTTTCTGGGCAATATTTGCTTTGCAGGTGGTGAGGAAGTTCTTAAGAAGCAGAGAATCCATGCTGATAAATACTAGCCTCACAAAGGGAATAGAGAAGATCTGAATGCCCCTCTAAAAGCTGGGGTTTGGGGATGACATTTTCTTCTTTCCCTCTAATTGCTGCCAAGAGTTTTCTGCATGGTGCATTCTCCCTGCAAGCCCTGTGGCCTCACCAGAGGTCAAGCCATCCAGTGCTAAGGACTTGCCTGTAGATTTCACCACTCAAATGTCCTGTTTCCCCTTAAAAACACCTTGTCCTTTATCCACATCCCAACTCAGAGGCTTTGCCCTGTGGGGTGCTATCTCCTGGTGTTTCAGGTGCACCTAAGGGGAGACAGAGGTCACTTGTGGGGAGCTGCATGGCCATGTCTCTAATGCTTCTCAGACAGCTCCAGCTCTTGAATACACTGTGTGCAGAGTGCTGTGAGTGTCCATGCCAACCTGAGAGGTCCCCATGCTGTCACAGTCCTGTTCCACTGAGACATGAGGACCAGAGGACCCTTCTTGGGATCCTTTGTAGGACCTGGATGCAGAAGCTGCTCCTACAAGAACAGCTGGTAAAAGAACACTCATTAAAAAGATAACTAATCAACCAAGCTCTTTAGGTTAGTAAGGAAAAGAAAGAATTGTTTTCACAGCCTTAAACACTCTGGAGCCATGCACTGAAATGAACATGGCCTTATAGGTCAAGAACAAGAAGCAAGAATTTATACTGGCCTATAAAACAAAAAGCAGATTATTAATGAATCCAGCTTTAGTGTCAGCTTGTCTTGGTACCTCAGATCCATTGAACATATTTGTGGGACTTTATGGATTAATTTTAATTATCTAATAATAATTTTAATTATATTTTCCTCTGAACTTCAGCAACAACTACTAATTGCTGAAACCACTGAACTTTGTGTGGTATATAAAATTCCTAAATCACTACAACTATTTATTTTTATGTTCTAAAGCTTTTTCTTGTACTGTAATTTAAAATAGATTAGGAATTTGTGTATTTGGGTAGCAGAAGCATTTTAATAGGTATTCCTGGCAAATCAAATAAGTTCTTCATTCTCTGAACCCAAAATTTGTTTTCCAAAGCAAGCAAGGAGGAGAGATTGTAACAAAGGGAGCGTGACCTGGGCATGTTTTCCAGCAGCCACGTGGAAGCTCAGCACAGACAAATCTGAGGCAGGCACTGAGTTCTGTGACAGAAGAGGCCAACTGTGTGGCTCGTGGAGCTCCTGCTTATCAAAACATTGCATTAAAGTGTTAATGGTGGCATTGTGAGGGTGCTGGTGCTGGGGCTGACAGCCCCGTGCAGCTGTTGCCTGGCACACTCCAACGTGAGGAAAAATGACAGCTTTTGTCATTGCCAAATGCCTGTTGCCTCTTGACAAATGCCTCTGATGGCCGAGCTGTTGAGGCTTTGGAAGGGAGGGGTTACAGGGCTAATGCCATTACCAGGGTGTTCCTGCAGCATTTCAAGCAAAGAACTTTCTCTGGACATAACAAAAATATCTCCTTAGGCTTTTATCTCTGAGGGAGGAACGAAGAAGGTTGAGACACGTTCCAATTCTCAGTGGTCATCAGTTAACACTGAGAAGAATGTCTTTTCAAGTGTGAAGTCTTTACCCTCCAGTCATTATACTCAAAAAAATCCCATCTATGCCAATGGAAAACTGAAACAATTTACCTCAGCAAGCGGGATCAGATCAAATGATCAAGAAGCATTTCATTAATCACCACATCCGAGGGCTTGGGTTTCAGAGTTTTATAAGCAGAGAAACACACAGGGCTGGAACCTTTCTGCAGTGTGCTTTCAGAAGGGCCAGCCTGCTGATGTAGGGTAATTACATGGTCTAAAAATACAGCAGCATTTGTTTAAGTTAATGGAAAAGTTACACCAGCTCCAGAGTGGCCAGGAGAAAGCAGATTGGGTTTCCTGCTGACTGTTGTAAATGCTTTGCATGTTAGATCAGAAACCCTTCAAGAGGGAACAGCTATTCCTGTGGAATCAGAGGAGAAATACTGGGAGCAGAATAATAGGCCCAGTAAATCCCCTTGGCCAGAAAGCTCCTCATGAGACTCCTTCGTGCCCTGTGACGCAGATGGAAAAGGAGGAATGTGGAATGCCCTGAGCCCCCCTCAGCACAAGCTTTGTGTCTCTCCACTCAGTTGACCAGTCCCTTTGGCCACTTTCATCACAAGCAAGGTTGGCACATCAACCCGTGACCATCACCTGCCCAGAGAGATGGGCTAGGACTGAGAAATCAGCTTTTCAGGTGCCTTCTCTTCATCAGGCTTAGGTTTGTCTGCCGTGCTGTCCCCACAAAGATTTGAGAGTTTGAGTTGGTAGCTGGGTTTGAATATCTGGAGCTGACTTCCAATGCATTTTGCATTCTCTGCTGGAAAGTTCACCACCAAAAGGCTGGGATGTCAAAAAGAACAGTGCACTCAGTCTAGCCAGGTACACCAGCACAGAGGTAGCATCTAAGAGCCATATCTGAAGTTGCTGGGAAATTAGAACTGAAAACTAAAACCACTGAACAGATTTGGTTCTGTTCTCATTCAAACCAGGACATTGTATTGATGATCTTTTTAGGGATATAGCTTCAGTTTTCTTATCTTCTTTAAAACTATTTGTGCCCAAGCCAGTTACTTTTTGCATTTCATAGAGTTGCTGCAATGTGCTTTACCCTTTCAAGATGACTGAGAGTCACTTTTATATATAATAAAAATATGACTCGTGATATTTAAATTCTGCAACAAAGCCCTTAGTAATGTTAGTTATGTGCTTTAACAGCTAACTTGCTGTAAATATACAGCCTGTCTCAGAGAATTTCCAGCTAAAATTAATCTCAGGATGCACTCAGCACATGCACACTGCACAGAGATATTTACCAATGTTTCAGTTTGATCCAGATATTTGTATCTTACCCATAAGAAGTTGGTTTTAAGTTTAATTTGAACTAGAAAGATTTATCAGTCTAAAAATCACAATGTGGGACCTGGGACTGGATGATACTGAGCAACTGCTGTTGCACCTCCAAAGCCTGGGTCTGGCACTGGAAACATCTGCTTGGTACTTCTTGGAATCAGCCTGAGATTACTGGAGAATTATGATGTCTTCCATATTTATACCACAAACAAACATTTGCCCTCCCATTTTTGACCAAATAAAGAGGAGGAGATGAAGCAGTCCTTGAACAAGATAATATTCCTCTCATACCCCAGCAGTGAACTAAACCAGAAGCATTTGGGAGCTGGAGGGTTCTTTGCTTTCGGGGATGTTTTGGCTGGGCACAAAGCTGAGTTTTTCCAGTGATATTTGCTTACATTCCTCACTGCAGAGACTTGGAAGTCGTGGGCAGGGGTTGGTAGCAGTTTGGATGTGAAGTGGGCAGATAGGGTTTCACCTTTCTAAACTTGGGGATACTGGCAATCTACATTACTAAGCAGAGTTTTGCTGCCCTTATAAATAGAACTCATTCGAAGGCAAGTTTGATTCCTACTAAATTCTTTGAAATCTTTAGGAGAGAAAAAAGACAGAAAAAAGTGTCAGGTGAGAATGAAAATCTTGCTGCTTAATTACTTTTTATTATTTAAAAAACTATTTTAAATACAGCCTTTTACTAAGATGGCAACATTTCATTCTTTATGTTCTTTAATATAGTCAGTTTGAGAGTATAGCTTAAACTGATTAAAATATGCAGATTCTGACAAGAGCAGACTTTGTCTCTGAGGTACTAGGATAGGAACAAAAGAGGCAGAATGGAGTTTTGAATGGTAGGAATTGTCAACACACAAAAGAAGTGGCCAAGTGAACAAGAAAGGTTGTTGTGACTCGCCAGAACACCACAGTCTGCTGCTGATAACAGATTAGAATTCTTCATGAAATGCCAGCAACTGTTCTCAGCACCACAGAACTATTCCTGAAACCCACCAGGAATGCAAATCTTAAGTTACAGGCAAGAAAGTTCTCTGCTGTCCAAGTAAGTAAGAAAACAGTTGAAACAGAGAAAACAGAAATATTGGGGAATATTCCACTACATTGCCCTGAGCAGTGCATTTACTGCATTCAAACAGGATTTTCTGCAGTGCTGCCACAGGCTGATATGCTGGTGAAAGACCTGTGGGCTCAGTTGGCCTGTCAACTGGAGCCACTGTCACCTAGGCCATAATCCAGCACTCTGGGGAGGATTTGCTGTGTCACTGGAGACAAATGCTGGTAGACTTCACCAGGAGACACATGGTCATGTTCAAATGCCATGACAAATCCTTTTGAGGAGCACATGCCTGATCTGAGAAGCTTGACTCATTGTCTGGGAGCTGTCTATCATTCTTTTGTTGTGAGTGAACTGTGCTGTTGCACAGAGTACAGTAAGCTCCTGTTACCAGTTGCTGGAGGGGAATTTAAGTATTAAAAAAATGGGGATGGCTGCTCAGGTCCTGGCTGGCAGAAAGCATTTGTGCCATGCCACTGGTGAAATTCCCAGTTTCTGAGCTGGGGTGGTTTCTGTTATAGCAGTGCTGTAGTAAAATGAAAGCTGAGCTTGGTCTGGTGTGGAGCTCAATGTCTAAAATCAACCCAGTGTGAAAGGAATGTTTCCTCACTTTAGGGAGAGGGATGTTTGAGTGGATGGAAAGCACTTTGATGCAGCTTTTCCTTCTGCTGTAATGACTGTGGGTACTGGGGCCAGAGTGAATATAAAGATACACTGAAAGGCAAAATCATCTCTGACATCAACTAGGCAGAGATTGTTGTTATCTTGCCAGAGTCTTGAATAGTGTTAGTGCCAAACACAGATCTGTCTCTTACTCTTCCCTTTATTTTATCTCTAGAATTTATATCATCTGAACTTTTTCAGCAGCAACTGCATCTTGGTGTCATTATGTTGTTTGTGGTTTGGTTAGTTTGCTTTTTTTAGTGTCAGTTTGCTTTTTTGGTTTGGTTTTTTTTTTTCAGTCAGTGGCTTGCACAGCCAATTAGCTCAGTCCTTGGGTATTCCAGAGTGGTGTTCCAATGGGGAAAATTTTCTATATGATCAATAACTGAACTGACTTGCTCCTAATGCTGGAAACACACCTTCCCATAATTCATAATAAAGCACAGATCTCTTTATTTCTGGTGGGTTTACTGAGACAAATTCTGGGATGCTGAAAACCAATTCAGACAATCTCTTCAGCTCCTGGTGGGGTGATGTGCTCTGGTTTTGTGGAGCTTACACACCCAGCCTGGCACACTCACCTTTCCAAGATCTGTTGACTGGAAAATTAAATGTTCATTGATTCTACAGCTCTTCTTTGAAAACAGTTTTCCTGAACTTTATTAATTCATCTGTTGTCCATAAAAAGACAAGAAAAAGAGACAAGATATGCAGAAAAGCAGAATTTTGTTCTGGATTGCAGGCTGTGTTTGTGAATCTGTGCTGTGTCTTGATGTAGATATTTGCCCTGTTTATTACCTAGCCATGTATTGCTATTACCAGCAACTTCTGTGAGCTTAAGCTGCAGGGAAGCTTGAGGAAAACATGGCAATTATTTCATGCAATCTGAGTTTATTGGGAGATGGGGTGTTAACCCCAGCACTGGAGAGCACTGATTCCCAATCACTGTTCTCCTGAACTCCACCTACCATTCTTTGTCAGCTTACAGTGTCTTCTGCAAAGCCTGTACCTGTTATTTGAAATGAAACCTCTGTACATCCCAGACCCCACACATCAGTCAGTAAAATGTACAGCAGCAAATCCCTTCCTCCATTAGGTTAATGCAGTTTAGGCTGGCTTCACTGGAAGGGGTCAGGGAAGAAATTGGTGATGTGTACTCACCCAGTATGGGAATGTAACCTTATAAATGCATTTGGTAGTGTTGTAAGGGTCATGTTTTCAAAGGCAGTGGCAAGTTAGGTGCTGGGGTAGAGTGGCATGTGTGAAGGGGGAACACTAGGTGGCAATATGCCCACTTTTCTTCTGTCCCAGTTGAAGGCAGACAATTGATTTAAGAGAATAATTAGTATTTTTAACTCGGACATTAAGCGTTAATAATTATCTGTAAGTGCAGGCGTCCCTAAATTTGTAGGAAGACAATTTCTGAGGATCTTCATGGGAAAATTGAGTGTCTCCCAGAAGATGTAAAAGAGCTCCTCTTGGTATCTCAAAGATAAGGGGAAAAAACTTCACAACAAACAAAACCAAAATAAACAACCACCACAAAACCAAACAGAAGCAGTTAAAAGACTATAAAAGACCAAGAATGGAAGCTTTCTCTTAGTAATAAGCATTTTCTTTCTGCTCTTTGCTCTTTCTGCTCTTCTCTCTGCTCATTGTTTAAGAGCAGCTGCTCTTTGTGGGCTCTGAACAACATCCCTCCAGGATCAGGTTTATGAGTTTGGAGAGGGAGCCATGTGTCATGTAGGGAACACAGGGAGGAGATTTAGGGCTGCAGTGAACTCAAAGCAACCCTCTTAGTGCCACACATAACTAGATATCAGGAAGAAGTTGTTTCCCTTGAGGGTGGTGGATCAGTGGCACAGGCTCCCCAGGGAGGTGGTTGAGGCCCCATCCCTGGAGCTATTCCAGGTGAGGGTGGCCAAGGCTCTGAGCAGCCTGATCTAGTTGAGGGTGTCCCTGCTCCCTGCAGGGGGATGCACTAGATGGAGGTCCCTTCCAGCCCAAATTCTGTGTGAGAAGAACTGCTTTTGGTGCTTTTCAGATGTCCCGTTCAGCTCGGTGTCCCGTTCTGCATGTGAATGGCATTATGATGCCTGCACCAGCCCTTGCTTCAAGACATGCAGGGACCCTCTGGGAGAAAACTGCCAAGGAGTACCAAAGTAAGTACCCGTGTTTTAATGGACAAGTGTTTCATTTGGGTAACAGAGTTATGCAGCACAGTAAGAATGTGAGGGACCAAATGGAGGCTCCAAGACTTTCTTGTATAAGGAGCTACGTGAAGAAGAAAGGAAATGGAATAAAACCTGCTGGGGCAGCTCCATGGAAGTGACTTCTCAGCTACTGGGAGAATCTGGAACGACTGGTGTATTTGTAACTTCCAAGCTGGGAGAGCATTGTAGAGTCTGAATAAAGAGAGGTGCTTACAAGTTTGTTTCAGATAGTTGTGCCCCTGCATTTTTGTTGTGGCATTGCCACAGACATACCTGTCCCTGCCTTTTCCTCCCAGGTGGAATTTTTTGGTAAGTCTGGTAAAACTGGCATCTGTATTTTTCTTTATAAAATTAAAAAGTATTAGTAAATAAACAAAATATTTTTATTTTATAAATAAAATAAAATATTTATTTATTTTATAAATAAAATAAAATTATTTATAAATAAA
>VYZU01002358.1:30729-59848 GCA_013401355.1 Ceyx cyanopectus | reverse complement strand
AATAAAATAAATTTATATTTAGAAATGTATAAATAAAATAAATGTATAAAATTAAAAAGTAAAAATATTTTTGTTCAACCAGTTAATACTAATTCTTTTTCTTTTAGAGTGGAAGGATGCATCCCTGTCTGTCCTCTCAATATGTTGCTGGATGAAATCACTCAGAGATGCGTGTATTTTGAAGACTGTATGTTATAAAAAATTATCTGTATTATCTATCATGCTTAGCTTATTCATTTCTTAGTCAAATTTTCAAATACCAGTGCTTAAAATTGTGTAACTATGACCTTAGTTCTAGGAGTCTTGAACACACTAAACATCCATTCTAGTTAAAATCACCACTCAAAAAAGAGAGACTAATTTTAAACTAAAAAAGATACTCTTTCTTCATAAAAGATTTCTGTAATACTAGACATTGAACAAATGTTTTAATGTATTTTTTCTAATTTGTCTATGAATTTTAGAAGTTTAAAGGCAATTGAAAAGATCAGAGTTATATGACTCCATGGTTATAACTACTCATGAATTTCAGACTGTTGTTTTACTCGTGTTTTGTTTCAGGCATTGAACCTGCAGATGCCAGTCCACCTTTGCCACCCAGCATTCCAACACCAGCAGTTTCACATGTAAAATCAAGTACAAGCTTGGCAGTGACCAGTGAAATGGTAACTGAAGCAAAGGGATTGGAAACAACCCTTGTTTCAAAACTGCAGCTCACTGCAGCTACAGGGAAAATGGAGTTTTCAGCTGTTACATCTACCACACCACTTCTTACCCTAATTTTGTCATCAAATATTTCTTCACAGCCAACAGTAATGACATCAGGGAGAAGCACTGCAGCAGTGTCTGGGACAACAGAATCTAATGTAAGCTTGTCTTCTCCCGTTGGGATTTCTTCATTTCCATCTACTGTCAGTTCAGAAACTTCCACAAAGATGCATCTGCTCAGTAGTGGCTCCACTGAAGTGTTGAGGGCTACAGAACCTCAGACAGGAACTGCTACACATGCAGTGACTACCAGCACAGAACCAGAAACCAAAGCAATTGCTACTTCTGTTTTTCCTGGGACACCACTTACACTTAGAACAACAGAAATACCAGTCAAAACGAAAATAATGGAAATATCAGAGCTGGCCCCAAGAACACCTCCTGCAAAAGAAGCACAAGAAAAAACAGAAGGGCTTACGATGCTGGTACCCAGTTCATTTGAACCAGTAACAGAAAAAACTGCTGCCTATCTACCCCAGTTCTCCACATCACAGCCTCTGAGCGTGCCTTCACCACCAGTGAACCTCACAGGAGCTTCAGAAGGGACAGAAATAAGCCTAGGACAGTCTTCTGCCAGAGTTACTAATGTTATAGGAACATCATTTTCTCCCACAGCTACTTTACCTTTGTTAAAACCAGTGTCTTCAGCAGCAACACAAGCAGAAAGTGTTTCAGCTGAAGGAAGTGTAAAGACAACATTTTCACCACCTTCCCCAGCACCTGTTTCATTAGTTAAGGCAATGACAGAATCCCCTCTTGAAATGGCTGGACCCTTGGCTGGTACTGCAGAGGTACCAGTTCCTAAGACAACCACCCTGCAAATGCAAGAGAGTTCAGCAGCAGCAACTTCATTCTCCCTGACAAGACATAAAAAGGAAACTCCCAAGATAGCATCTCCTGTGGAGCAGACATCAGCTTTCCATTTCCCTCCATATTCACTGTACCCCAGCTCTACAATTGCAAAGTCTGTCCCTCTTTCTACAAAACCACCCTCAGTGTCTCTTCCTACTCCTTCTCCAGCTTCAGATGAATTAAAAAAACCACTTAAAACTCTTCCAACTACAGGATATCCCTCATACACAATTTTAAATACCACAGAGTTCCTGACTACATTATACACTAAGATTCCTGTTGTGGCTGAGGTAACATCTGAAATAACATCCCCTTTTGAGTTAGTAGCAAAGTCAACTTTGTTTTCTGGAAAAACACCTACCAAATACAAGTCAACTCTGGCTTCAAGTACAGTGAAGACAAGTGCTTTGGCCTATTCAGATAGTGTTAAAACATCAGCAATGAAAACATCAATCTCATCAAAAATACCCACCACAGTTCCTTTTGAAACTACAGAGTCAAAATCTGTCACCAGATCTCCACTTAGTCTTCTGAGTACAACTCAAACCACACTATTGCCAACACAACCTGATAAATCACCAGTGGAAAGGCCTACAGGCATCTCTACTGGCAAGCCATCTGCTGTCCCTTTTTCGCCATCAAGCTCTGTAATCTCTTTAAACATTTCTCTTCCTTCACTACCTCCACATGGAAAAGAAGCATCTCTGACAGCTCTCAGTCCTGTGCATGCAGTCCATGATGCCAAAGAAAAACCAACCCTCTCCCCTTCTGTTGTACTTGAAGGAACAAAGTCATCTTACACTTTCTCCACCTCTCAGTATCCAGCAGATAAATTGGTTTCTTCACATTCTTTAACACAAATGATACCAGAAGTAACAACCACATCAAAATATCCAGTAGAAGCTAAAATAGTTTCCACAGCATTGAAACCTACAGTCCAAAGCATGACAGATGCAGTGAAACTTCCAGCAGCTGCAGCTCAGCCTCCCTTTCCTCAATCTACAGTAGGTGCCTTCTCTGGGAAGACATCTTCAGGAGATAAACCTTCAGTAGAGACCACAAAGACCATGGTCATACCACATGTTTCTACTGTGGAACTTGCTCATCAGACTTCTGAGCCTTCATCAACAAGCCAAAGTGTGACCCCAGTTGAGCAGGCTCCTGTAAAATCCCCTGGTCAGCCCCAACATGTCTTCAGCACAACTGAGGCTACAGTACCATTGACTTCCTCACGCTTCTTAAGCACCTTCCCAACTGAAGGTGTTCAACCAAGTATCTCACCTACCTCAGGAGGTCCTACACAAGTTGTTTTACCAAGTGAAAAAGCCTTGTATTTAACTGGCTCAGTCACACAGCCATATGTTTTCAGAACTACTTCTGGTTTGCAGTCTCCAGTCCCACCTGGAAAAGCAGCCGAGGGGATTTTTGGCACCAGAATTCCTCCTTCCTCACCAGCTGCTTCTTCAGCCATGTTGAAAAAAGAAGCAACTCCTTCATTTTCCACACAGAAGAAAGGTACTGCTCTGACATCCCCATGGCAGACCTCGTTTACTGAATCACTGGATTCAACAGGTAAAAGTGATGCAGAGGAAACTGGGGTGCTGCCTGAGCAAGTCACCCTGTCAACCATCCCCTCCAGCTCCACACTTCCAGCAAGTCAGATGGTGTCAGCTATGGCTCAGTCATCAGCTGCAGCTTCAGCACCTTCACTCAGCAGCAGCACTGGACCCAAGTTCAGTATTGGACCAGCAACTTCAGAAAAAGCAGAAGCAGGAACAGAATCCACCACAAGCTCTGTGAAGCCCACTCATTTTTCTGTTCTTTCAGAAGCAAAAGGAGCCATGAGCCTTGCCACAGGAAAACCTCAAGAGCCAGGACTGCCTGCAGGAGTCCACACTGTCCTTCCACACAGGGCTGTAGTTACCCCAGGAACACCTCAAACATTTTACTCTCCATATGTCACAAATACAACTGCAGCTCCTTCTAAGCCAGTGCTGTCCAGTGTGCAATCATCCTCTGAGCCAAAGCCTTTGTCTTCTGTAGCTGTGAAGCCAGTCAGTGCTACTCAAACTGCAAAGCCTGAAATACCACCTGAGGTGCAAACACCTTCTGTGAGTTCACTGCTCATATCTGACCAGTCCAATTTTACCACAGCTGCACCAGTTTCTGCATTTCCCTCTTTATCTACCAAGCCACTTTATGGCTTTTCTACTTTTCCTGGTGGCCTGGCAACAGCTGAAGCCACCTCAGGAGCCACAGCATCAGCTTTTTTGCTTCCTAGAGAAACAGCAACTCTTCAGACTTGTACAGTGAGTAACTCTAAATATTTCTGAATGTGATTATTGCAGACGTTTTTTGGGGGGGGGGGGAAATATGGTGCTTAAGACTGTCCAATGGCAGTTTATCACATTGCTCTCCTTAAAGTATGTCTTTCTAGAGATCCCTGTTGTTACTCCTACTTGTGTCCTACCATAATTTTCCTTCTCAATTTTTTAAATGTAAAGTTAAATCCAATAATGCTGTTCTCTGCTTTACAATAGGACAACAGCTTTAAGTTGTCTTCAGAGGGGTTGACTTTGGAAAAGTGCTCTTCATTTGCAGCTTGTCACAGAGTGTCACAGAGACACTCAAGTATTCTGTACCTTGGGAACGTGAGCCCCTTTTCTGAGCAAATATCTGCAGTGTTGTGACCCTGCCTTGGTAAGAATGGTAACCTATGTCTTTTATTGGACATGCCTTAGCCCATCACAGAGACAGAGTGCATCAAACACATCTGCTTGGATGGACAGCTGATCCAAGTTGATAAGTCACAGAACTGCCCATACAATACAACTCAACCCAGCTGTGGACTTCTAGGTTTTGCTACTCAAATGAATGGTGACAAGTGCTGCCCAAAGTGGGAATGTGCATGTAAGTTCTCATGATGCAGTACTTCTGGACTGACACTTCTAGGTTACTCTGTCTCATGCAAGTTCTAGTTCCATATCCAGAGAAATGAAATAGAAAATACTCTTTAATGTAGGATATTCCTCCAGCTTTAGGTATCTGAAGTGGACATGTCTAGATCTGACTTATCTCCATCTTCTGTCTGTACACCTAGTCAATATAGTCTGGATTTTTTGGTTCATCCTATATCTACTTCAGGATGAGAAGATTCCCTAGGCTCTGTTAAATAGCTCAGTAACAGTTTGGGGCATCTCTAACCATAGCTATTCTGTAGTCATTCCTGGCAGTTACCTCTAATTGGGTGGGGAGAATCCAAACATTAAAGAATAATAGCAAAGAAAGGATGAAAAGATAATCAATGAAAATTTCTGCTTATACTCTAGAGTTTGAAATAACTGGGGGTAGAATTCTGAAATCTTTGAAACAAAAATGCTTTAGTGGTTAGAATCATAGACATGCCTGGGTTGAAAGGGAGCTCCAGAGCTCATCCAGTGCAACCCCTGCTGAGAGCAGGGACATCTCAACTAGAGCAGGGTGCTCAGAGCCTCCTCAGCCCCACCTGCAATGGCTCCAGGGATGGGGCCTCCACCACCTCCTTGGGCAAGACTGAAGTAAACTTTCCCTGTAACCCCTTTCCTTAGGAGCCAGCCTAGAAGGGAGACAAGGGTCTAGCATGATCCACTGTTGGTCATGGGTTTTGCTAGCTTGGGATTTGTAATAATTCTAATCATTTGCTGGTAAGAACATAGCTGATTGCAGAGGTATGCAGGTTGTCCAACTGAAAAATGCAGCATTGGGCTGCTGTTCTTACAAAGCTGCAACAGTACCAACTATAACTGAAAATACATGTATATGAGACTCTAGTTAGCTAGTTCATCTCACAAAGTTGACTGGTTTATATTCATGTTTTGTAAAAAGTGCAGAAATTCTAAATTAAGTTAGAAAAAACGATTTAATATCTTTTTATTTTTCACAGGCCGTTGCACAATCTTCTCTGATTTGAGCATTGTAACCTATGATGGAAATCACCTGGCTTTATTCAAAGAAGCATCCTACATTGTTAGTCAAACCCAGGATGAGACTATAACCATCCATGTCCTTGACTGTAGAATGGTAACTACCCTTTGTAAGCTACCCCATGGTGTTCTGTATGGCTCAGAAGATGCATCTTCACAGACAGGGCACAGCAGTGCTACATAACTGGGGTGAATTATTCACTTCTCTGCAGTACCTCTGAGTTGTACTTGCACTTTACAGCACTTACGAATTGTATAGCACTTGGTCACCTGATTGCCTGGGCATATTTCCTTCTGAAACAGCTGGGAGCTGAGAAGTCCATGTTTTCAATGCGTTTTTATTGATGTTCATAGGGAGGAATTTGCACTGGAAAAACCCCCCAATCTCTAGAGTGATAAGAGAGTGTAGAATTGACTCACTTGGGAATGCCTGTGCATTCCAAATCTCTGCCAGGGCCAAAGAGCTGTTTCACTGAGGAAAAGGAGAACCTAATTGGGAATCTTGCATGATGGGTAGTGTAGATTTGCTTTATGTCATGAGGAGTTAATTTCTCATGAGCCCTTACAAAAGAACTCCAGTCCCTTCTATGAAAGGTGGCTAAGTCTGAGATTCATGTCATGCCCCATAAAGTTTGGGCCTGAGTAGTACTCTATGGAATTTATCTCCAGAAACTCAGTATGATATGAACAAGACAATTGTTGATGACTTTCGGATATGTTTTCATGTTTCCTTCAGTGCTTTCTGGTTTATTTAGCACCTTGTAGCTCAGGAAGTAGATGTGCATTTCTGATCCATTACTTCTGTGCTGTACATATCTCATCATTCCCAGTGTCATTCTTGCTCACCTTGGGATAGTTCATAGTTTTCAGAGTCTAAACAGCCAGTCCATCACATTTTCTTTATTTCTCCTTTAAAACCTTTTTCTGTTGTAATGTCAGGATGGAGTGATACACTATAATTGCTGAACACAATGATATCATTATCTTTAATTGATTTTTCAAACATGTTGCACAGTGGAGGCCAGGCTTGAAGCTGCAGTCATCAGCAATTTTCCTCTAAAAAGATATACCATTGTATATTATTATATACATTAAATATTATATATTTATATATATTGCATAAAGATGTTGCACATCATGACCATGGTTGATGTATTTCTGTTTTCTCCACAGAGCAATTCCAGTTCAACTTCTCTGTGCCTGGCAATGTTGAATCTCACCTATGTATCAAACCAAATTATTATCAATCGTTTAAGTAGAAAAGTAAGTATTATGAGGGTTTGTTTTTCTATGCTTTTTAAATATCTTTGTAGTCAGCTGCCTCCTTATGTGGATAGTGAAGAGTAGATAGGATGCAATAGGTCAAATCATTAATTGTTGCAATTTAGTAATTTAGAGAACTGATAATAAATTATATTATAATAAATGTTATAATTAAACATGATAAATAATATTATAATAAATATTCTGTGAAACAAGGATATTGAATGGGGTATATCGCAGAGCAAGTCACATAAATTGTTAGTCTCTTTAGTACCTACATTATCTTTGTGAAGGTGAGCCTGGCTTCTGTGAAATCAGTGATGAAATCAGTTCTGGAGCCCCCAAAACTGGAGATCTGGAGGTGCTGGAAGGTGTCCAGAGCAGGGCCAGGAGGATGCTCAGAGGCTGGAGCAGCTCCTGTGAGGACAGGCTGAGAGAATTGGGGTTGGTCAGCCTGGAGAAGAGAAGGCTCCAGGGAGACCTTCTGGTGGCTCCAGGATCTGCAGGGGCTCCAGGAAAGCTGGGGAGGGACTGTTTAGGCTGTAGGGCAGTGCCAGGGCTGGAGGGGATGGATCCAAACTAGAGCTGGGTGGATTCAGATCAGCCATCAGGAAGAATTTCTTCTCCAGGAGGGGGTGAGAGCCTGGCCCAGGGTGGCCAGAGAGGTGGGGGCAGCCCCATCCTTGGCAGTTTCTCAGGCCAGGCTGGATGGGGCTCTGAGCACCCTGCTCTAGTGGGAGGTGTCCCTGCCATGGCAGGGGGTTGGAGCTGGATCAGCTTTGGGCTCCCTTCCAACCCTGACAGTTCTGTGACTTAGATTCATAAGATACTGAGAATCTGGCCTCAGTTATTCTACCTACAGCACTTGGTGCCTGATGTTAAACTGCTGTTCTGTGTCTCTTTTAGATAACAGTCAATTCAAGATTTGCTTGGCCTACTGTTCAGAAGTATGGATACAGAGTTGAGGATTCAGGCTTCAAGTATGCAGTTGAGACCCCAACAGACATCAGAATCCAATGGTTCCACAGCACAGGAGTGATGATTATTGAGTTTAACAGTACCAGAGAACCAAGAGCTTTAGGACTCTGTGGTGAGTAGAGACTAGTGCAAGAAATCAAGGCATTCAGCTCTTTGCTAGGGAGGTGCATTTTCCTCATTATATAAACTATCTTCTGCAAATATGAATCAGAAGAGTTATTACACATCATGGCAACTTTTAAGTCACCATTAAAATGAAATTATTATTAATTTTGTGAATTGTTGAAATAAAAATTTTCATTTTCTAAAGGTCAGAATTTACATGAAATATTAACTTTAGATAGCTCATCTTCATTTAGCCATTGGAAGAAACAGTTCAGAGGGAATTTCTTAGTAGCAATGGGTTAAAGAACTAGCATCTTACACTCCCTTAAATCTGCTCAATAGTTTAATTTGGTTTCTTTCTTTCTAAAAAACCATAGCCTTCACTAACCTGTTGGTGCTATAGGTTTTGCAAGCATGTATTTGGTGATATAAATCCCTACTGTGACTCCTGAATCTGTAAATTTATCTGCTGTAAATTGGAGCTGGAAACCAGGGTTACAGAGTTTTTCTAATTCCAGTGGATATTTTCCAGCTGCAGAAAGGGCAAATGCCTGGAGCTCAGTATCAAATCCCAGTGACATCTCAGTCCAGTTCCAAGTCATGTGCCTCTCAGAAAGGAAGAGGGTTTGAATTCACTACCATTTTGAAATGGAATTATTACCTGTAATCTGTCCTAACTTTTGTTCTCAACATCATTCTTGCTCTGTTTGGTGAACTATTAGTATAATAAGATCAAACAGAAACAAGAAAGTAAGGAGTGTATTTTTTTAGTAAGCTCTGATTCAATTTATCCTCAAAATGTCTTTTGCCTTTACCTGTTTGATGACCTGACAACCTCAAAACATCAACAGAAACAGATTTGGGTGAGTAACAGTTCAGTTTCTGAAGCTGTTTTATTCACTCTTGATGTCACCTTGATTCCTTCATTCCAAAGTGTTTCAAAATTATTTTTTTTTTAATTTTAATTAACTGTTTAAAAAGAAACAAAAGATGATCCTGCCTTCTGAGAAGGGAATACAGAAATTCCTGCAGAGGGATAATATAGAGATACCTGGAAGTGCCAAAAGCTGCATTTCTATGCTAGCTCTTAAACCAATTTATGCTTAAGACTACTCAGAAGCATAAATAAAATAGTACAGTGGATTACAAATATATACAGATATATATATACAGTAGTATGTAAGCATCTTGGTGTATTAAGGGAGTTCCCTTCCCTTGATAATACCTAGTTTTCAGTTATTGCTCCACATGGAGGTGCTTTGTAACCTTTTTAGAGTGTTTTTTAGTGCTTGTGCACCTAAGGGCTGAAGTTTGTGCCATAGCTGGGCTCTCCAAACAGCTCTGATATGCAGCAGCTTTCCTTTCATAGATGCATCTTACTTTGGCTTAATTTGTCTGACTTCTGTGTGTTTTCATCTGACCAAAGATTTTCTACATCAGGTGTTATGATACTGTTATATGTTTGCTTGGTTTTATTTTAAAGCAATTTACTTGTTTGAGTATGCTACTTGAGACATACTTCAGAGTGAACCACACAGTGTTAACCTGCTTTTTTTTCTTCTGGTAATACACAGGCTTTTGTGATAGAAGCTTGGAAAATGACCTGATGCTGCCCAACAGGACAGTTCTAAGCAAAAGCAAACCTCCAGCAACTTTCATAGACAGCTGGCAAGTGCCAGGCACATTGAAGTATGTTGGAGAAGACAGGCACCAGGAAACAAATTGCTCAGTCATGGACTGCTCAGAGTGCTTCACAATGGTGTTGAACCAGACCTTCAGCAGCTGTCATCCCTATGTATGTTAACTATTTGGGAAGCTTACATTTTGGGAGGTGCATTCTGGTATCCTTTTGTATGCTGGATAATTTAATTCATGTGAATCTACTTGTAACCCCATCTGTAGAATGAGATATGTACTTTTTTATATCTATTTTTACAAGGTAAAACTAATTGGAAGAGTGTGGCTGCTTGATCAGGAGAGGTGCAATAAGCAGCTAACACTTTCAGAATTATATATAGCTGTTAGTTTTGACAATATAATCTAATTTATAAATTACTTCCAGTTACTTAAATTGTATCAACATGATGTAGCAAAGTAAAATAAAAGTTTAGGATGTAATTAATCCTTAAATGTTCAGTAAATTCCAAAGAGCAATAGGTAATCTGAGAACCTGCCTTCTCAGTAGCTCTGGAGTCAGGAAGGTCCAATTTAAGAGATGAGAGGTGAGAACAAACCTAAAGCAAATAAACTCTGGGCAAATCAGTTATTTGTGATCACAAGAGTACATTTACCATTTCAACTGTTGTATACTGAATATGGAGAACAGGAGGCTAAAAATCAACACAAATATAGAGGTAAGGAAGAAAAGAGAATAAATGGTAGTTGTACCTTCTGGTGGAAAAATGCATTAGCTCTTGCCTTGGCACTTGTAAGAGGTGGAAGTGAGGAATATAAGGATGTGAATAGTCAGGAAACCTTACTTTTCAATATTAGTAAACTCTCTCTGTACACCAGTGAAGTCTGGGGGCCTCTTGCCAACAAGGGCTTCATTGTTTGTGGGTGATCTTTCAAAAGGTCCATCTTTTTGCTACCTAGAAGGGTCTCTGTGCCAGTTTGTATTTGATTTTACCTTTGTTAGGTTCCCCCTGAGCTCTTCTGTGATATATGGGCTCAAGACAACAAGTACATGGGAAACCCCTGCATTGCCCTAGCTGCCTACGTGGCCATGTGCAACAAATTCAACATCTGTATAGAGTGGAGGAGCTCCAGTTACTGCCGTAAGTATTCTGGGATGTATGTGTGAGACTAACAGGCCTCACAGGAGACTTACTGTAAGTTGAAAATATCAGTGCTCCTTGAGTACTTATGTACTTTGGACATCATTGAGGTAATAAATTCACCTTTTTTTTTTCTTCATTATTTTTGGTAAAATATTTCTTACAATTATATTTACATTTTTATTACCTAAAATATTTCTACTAATATTTTACCAAAATGTTCACAACCTTTTTAACAATACAATTCAAAGTAGTGTGCAGAAGGAATCAGGAGTGTTAGAGCCATTTCACCAATGGAAACAGTGAGCTAAAGAACCTTGTTCAGAAGCCTTCCTCTGGCTTCTAACATTTAAGTGCAGCAGACAAACCTTCTTTCCTCCAGTGTAGTGTCATTTCTCTTGGCCCTTTTCCACTGGTAAAATCCAAACACAACAGAATTGATCATGTAAAGGGGGAAGCCACAGAAATTAGTACTTTGAATTGGTGATACCTGCTTGATGCTGCTGAAGAAAGCAAGCTGTGGTTTTGGAGAAGGGATTAGAGAAATTAAACACTTGGAGATGAGATGGAAAGTAAAGAGTAAGACTGGCAGGACCCCAGCAGATCCTTCCCATGGGGAATTATGGCCAGATTTAGGTGTCTGTACATGATGAGGATGATCTATTTTGGGAGTTCACAGAACCACAGCATTGACATTTGCAGTCATTCTGTTTGCCATAGTGATGTGACTTTAATCACTGTTTTGAACCAATGAAAGGTCATTAACAGCAAACCTGAAGTCAAAATGTTTTTTTTTGGGTCAGCTCCTGCAAGCACCCATAACATGCCTATGACTTTATATTAGTAGTATCAAGAATGTTGCATTTAACTGTCATCTTTGACTTAAAAATAATACACAGGAAAGTAATTTATGTAGGTATCTATTAGGTATAGTAATTAATTCACCATATTTTTATTACTGTACATAAAATACTGTTTAATATGTGAGGGTTTTTAATTGACAAAGCTTTGCCCTCTAATAATCCCTGCATTCTACACCACTGCACAGTGTTCAGAGTGATTCAGAGCACTAGTATTCATCTGAGTGGTTGAATCACAGAATCACAATGTCAGGGGTTGGAAGGGACCTAGAAGATGATCCAGTCCAACCCCCCTGCCTGAGCAGGGTCACCTAGACCAAGTCACCCAGGAACAGAGCCAGGTGGGTCTGGAATGTCTCCAGCGCAGGAGACTCCACAACCTCCCTGGGCAGCCCCTTCCAGAGCTCCAAGTTCCAGCTTGCTACTGTTTTTGAAGTTTACAATACTTGGTTATCTCTACTGCCAAATGTGTACCTCATGAAAATACTGCAACAAGAAGGGAAGTCAGAGTGCTCCCAACTTGCTCCTGTTTGAATGTGAAGGTAGCTGCTCTGTTTGGGTGGTTAGGTTGGTAGGTACTGACTTGGCAGGTACATGATGTTGACCAGTAACATCTTCTCTTAGTACTGCCTCATGATTACAACTTGAGAATGAGGGGTTTGTTTTTCCTTTCCAGCCTTCCCCTGCTCTGAAAACTTCTCCTATCAGGCTTGCATAGCTGCCTGTGAGGTTCCAGAGAGCTGTCAGAATAAGGAGGCTGCTTCTCTGGACTCAGACTCCTGCTCAGAGCTCACAGAAGGCTGTGTCTGTGCTGGGGGAACCATCCTTCACCGAGCTCACACTGCTGTCTGCATTCCTGAAGAAAAATGTGGTATATTTGGATGTGTTTTTCTTTCTTATTACCTGCAAGTTGGTGGTCAGATACTTGATTAGTAATAAGTCATGTTCTTATGCTGTGTGAGTTCTGCATATGTCATTCAGTTGAGGGCTCTAGATATCAGAGAACAGTAAATGTACAGGTAAGCAAGCAGGGAATGCCCTTGTGACAGAGATTTACCTCCTCTTGGCTGGAGGATGCTCTTCAAGACAGAAGGTTTTACTTATGTTTATGCTTTCTAGTATTCTAAATATGTTAATCTTGGCCTCCTTGTCACCTATACCCCTTCCCTGGGATCTTACCTGTTCATACTAAATGGCATTCAAAAGACAGGCAGCAACAGTTGCACATTTTACACAATACACATATATTTACATATATAATTTACATACATAATACTTGTGTATGTTTTATACTCTTATTTTCATTACAACTCAACATGAGCACACCAAATTGTGGACTGGTACTTTTAACAATACCAACCTTGAAGATGTAGTTTATTATAAATCAGATTACAGAAAACATTGTAATTTCATAATAGTTTTGCATGTGCAAAGTACCAAAGGAACATCTTTTCAGATCATTGTTTAAAGGCAAAGATAGTTTGGGATTTTTAAGTGATTGGCCTTGTAGTGAGGACAAAAACCAAAGTGGACACTCTGATCCTCTGGAGGTTGTGTCTTGCTTTCCCATACAAACTCAGTCAAAGATTGTCTCCTCTTGCTTTTTCTGTGGGGTGATGAGGATTGGTGCTGCCTTGAAAACTCTGGGATGTTTATACTTCATAGATCTATGCCCGTTGTGGAAGAAACCAGTGGTCAAAATTTGAAGTAAAAAGGAATTCCTTCTGTTTTCTTTTGTCCTAATCTAGCTTGCACTGACAGCTCAGGAGCACCTCGTGCAGTAGGTGAGACTTGGCAAACTTCCTCGAGTGGGTGCTGTATGCAAAAATGCATTGGCAGTGAGACCATTGTTCCAGTGGAGTACAACTGCTCAGATGCCCACAGCTTGGCCTGCCAACGATTTGCAGAAGTGGCCCTGCTTGTTCCTGGGGATCACCCTTGTTGTCCTCAGAAGATCTGTAGTAAGTGTTCTTTAATGATGATGAATGCTGCCCAGTAGAAATAGCCTGTCTCTGGCCTTTCTTTTTCCTGATACACATCCTGCTTTTGAAGTGAATGGCACTTATTTCAGTTTGAATTAACAGATTATGGAGGAAACTGGAGGAACTTTGCACTGTTTAATTCAATAGCCAGTAGTTTCTAAGGGAAAGGTAGAGGGAGGAGACAAGGGTTAAAAAGCCTGAAACAGCATCGTGTTGTGTGGACATGAATTGTGTTTCTCTCAGCTGTACAAGCTACTGATTCTTTTGAAGAGATAAATAAATCCTTATTTAGCTTTGAAAAGCTATCTTCCAAAATTTGCTGTTATTTGAGGTATCAAACAGCAAATACTGCGTGCCACTGCTCTACTCAAAAATGCATAAAATAGTTTACTAAGTGCTTTTTTTTCTTTTTAATCTTTCCATTTGTGTATCAGTTTGTAATCAGAGCCTCTGTGAAACCCTAATCCCTGAGTGCAATGCTTTGGAAAAGCTGGTCCTTTACCACACTGAAGAATCCTGTTGTCCCAGCTATGTTTGTGGTAGGTTTCTTTGGAAAAGATAAAGAGGTTTACCAAGTAAAAGACATTCAGTAAATAAATAGATCAATTAAAAGCAAAAAGTAGTAGATGTCAATGTTGGTATGGCCATTTACAACCTGTTTTGTCATCTGAAGCTCAGGGTTAGTGTGTGGTGAGCAGATACAACCATGGGGTGTTAATGAGCAGGAAAGAATGTGTGTCCTTTCTCTTGTGGTACAAGGGAAAAGTTTTTCTTAAGTATCTTTTAGTATTTCTTGGGGATATAGCATAACAAAGGAGGAATGCTGCACTTCCCACACAGAAATAGATCTATTGTGCTTTTTCCAGAGTGTGATCCAGCAAAATGTGAAGCAATGGAGCAGATGCCAAGCTGTCAGGAGGATCAAACTCTAATAGCTGCCCAGGTGGAGGGTACCTGCTGCATTACCTATATATGTGGTACAGTATCCTAGAGGTGTTTTGTGCATGCAATGAGATCTATTATTATCTTGCCAGTTAAAGCTCCTTGCACTTTCTGTAGCTCCTTCAACACTGAAAGACTTGAAGTGGTTTAAAAAATGGGCATGAAGCTTACAAAATGTGGGGAATGGCACCAACCAAGAAGAGTGACAACACAGGTGTGCAGCTGAGCAGTGTTCTTGGGTCCTGTGAAGAGGTGGTGGAGGCTGGGGTGAGGGACTGAAGGGTTTTCACCATGCACAGTGTGAGCAATAGCTGCACAGGGATGTTATATATGTGCTCTTGCTCCCTGTGTCCTATTGTAGCAGCTGTGGACCCTTAATATTCAATGGCAAACATCGATTTGAGAGGATGATGCAAATTTGTACAGTTCTTTGGGGTTTGGCCTTTAATAAATTAATTATAGAAGAAAATCACAGTTTTGGCATCAGTATAGAAGTTCTGATGTTACCATGCAGTTGATTCCTGTATGGTAATGAGTTTGCTGAATTTGCTCTTCTTTTGCACACAGAGAGCTGGGAATCAAAGGCTGAGTCATCTTGATTAGCTCTTCCATCTGCAAAAATTTGAGCATTGGTAGAAAATTTTCATTACATACTCTACAGTGAGCAGAGTGAGCCTTTGATGGTGTGAGAGCAAGGTGCTGTGTTTGGCTCTTGCTACTGCCTGCACAGCAGCCTTCTGTCTCTCTTTTGAGATGGGTCTTGGCACTGTCTGTGTTAAAAATGCCTTTTTTGGTTTTCATGTGTGTTCAAGTGGGATGATAACACTGGGATCACAGGAGATGCCCTTTATTGGGGTTAAAGAGCCTATCATTTGAGCTGAGGAGCATTCCTGCAAAGAGGATGACTTGGTAGGAGAGAAAATCTACCAAACCTTTTCATAACAGTAGAGAAAATCCTGTTAGTTATGACCTGGCTCACACACAGTGTGTTTATTCATTGTAGCAGAAGACACAGAAATGGCAAGCTGCACTAAAAATCATCCTCTTGGATAAGCAGAATGAGGAATTAATGCAGAGTACCTCCATTGTATTTCCTCTGTGCCTGTGGCAAAGTCCTGGGCATTGTTTCCTAGGCAGTGGTAACATTTCTCCCTGTGTTTGAGATGGAAATAAATGTGTTTTTTCCAGCATGTGGGCCTTGCTCTGATCACATACCCAAATGCCAAGAAGGTGAAGTTCTTATTGTGGATGGCAACACTACAGAGAGATGTTGCCCTACATACCAGTGTAGTAAGTTCAACTTGATTTTGCTCTTGTACATAGCAGAGAACGTGTCAGATTTTGTAGGGTGGGTGGTCAGTGTCCAAAGTGGTGAATTAGAGATACAGCTCCACTTGTAGGATAGAAACCAGCTCTTACCTTTAGTCCTGAACAAACAATCTCTACTTCTAAGTCTTCTTGTGCCTGAAGCATTATCTGAACATCTGGCTCATGGAGACAAATGCATCACCTCAGGCCCCAAATTCTAGAGATTTAAAACTATTGTAGATTTTTTTGCCTAGAGACCTGTACTTGCTATTAATGCTTGGTTAAATTATTACATTTCAATTACTAGTCTTTTCAAGCAAGATGTTTTCTAAAGCTATTTATTATAAGTAATTTATTATCTCTTGAGTCCTGTGTTGCTCAAAAAAATGACAAACTTGTCTTTATTGGACTCTCTTTGCTTCCAGTCTGTGAACTACAGCGTTGTCCTGAGTTCAGATGCATGCTGGGCATGGCCCTGGTGGAGGTGTGGAGCCCAGAGAAGTGCTGCCCCTTCAGGACATGTGGTAACATCACTTTTTTCATTGGAGTTGCCTTCACTAAGACACTGACAAGAGCTTTGGCCTCTTGCTTTTAAGCCTGGCTTTGAGCAGCTCTAACACTGTGCTCTGCTCATCCCTCATGACAGAGAGAAGTCATCTCATGGGACAGAGCTTCCTCTGCCTGCTTTGGTTTTTCTTACTTCACATGGGTGATGACACACTGTAATGTTTGCCTGCCCAAACTGGGTAACTTGGAAGGAGGAATTAGTGCATTGGGTTTGCACAGCAAAGTTTGGAAGCCAGGGATCTTAAGGGGTGGCTTCTGAGAAGCTGCTAGAAGCTTCCCCCATGTCTGATGGAGCCAATGTCATCCAGCTACCAGACAGACCCTCTGCTGGCCAGGGCCAAGCCCAGCAGTGACAATGTCAGCACCTCTGGGGTGATGGGTTGAACAAGGGAAATAAGTTGCTGCACAGAGAGGAGCAGAGTGAGCATCTGAGGGACACAACTCTGCATGCACCAAGGTCAGTGAAGAAGGAGGGGGAGAAGCTGCTCCAGGTGCCAGAGCAGAGATTCCCCTGCAGCCCATGGAGGCTCATGTTGGGCTCACCAACCTACCACAGCTGGTGAATTATTTATGGTGAGAAAACCATAAGGTTAGGTTCCCAGGTCAGGAATGTGGCAGCAGTTGGTGATACACCTCCTTGTGATGCTTTATATGGGCTGGAGTGAGCTGGAGTGATCAGCTAGGTTTGAACATGTTCAGGAAGATCATGGTTGATACAATGCTGTCAGTTATTTTAAGAAGCAAAGGTAAGTCATAGAAGCTGGTGTTAGATTTCAGCATGGGCTAGAAATCAAACATAAATCTGGACTTCCCAGATGTCTACTTCTGACAGAACATTTTCAGTGATGACTTCTAAATCTGGAGTTTTTGTTCTCTGCTTTAAGCAAATGGCCTATAATGTTCTGAACTGTTGTTTCTATTATTGTTGTGGTTTTTATTGTTTGGTTTTGGTTTTTTTTTTTTTTTTTTTTCAGAATGTGCTTGTGAAACAATCCCCAAACCTCAGTGCAAACTGGTATGAAGTGAATTTTTGTCATTTTTATTAATTTCTTAATAAATGTATTTGTCATTATTTTACTAATAATTTTATCAGTGAAACATGAAATTCCATGTCATTCTCATTTTAAAAATGTCTTTACAAGAAGACAAATTCATTTCTAAAAAGCAGGCTGAATTTAAATATCTTGCCAAGTGCATGTTTGTATAGTACTGATATTTCTGGAGGGTTTTCTGACCACATCATATCTTGAGGTATTTGTAGAGTGGAACTGCTTTCATGTATCCAAGGGTAACATTTTGTTTTTAAAGTGTGAGAACTAAATGCTTTAAAGCATCAGTGTTTTGCTGATATCACTTGTTCTATCAAATATGTTGACATCCATCCTGCACTCAGACTGCTGACTAAGCAGAACTTTGAACGTGTGACTTGCTCTGTGTTACAAAAGTTCTTCTTGCTGAGTTAGGTTCTCTGTCAGTACTGGGCATACTTTGATTTTTCTTGTCATTATTTTAGCCAGAAAATAATAATGTGTTTGATAATCATGTCTCAACATTATCATTTAGAGTCTGAGGAAGGAACTAGAAAAGGTATTCACTCCATATAGAGGAAATTCAAATTGCTTTTAAGTGAGGTGGCTGTTAGTATTCCCATACATGAAGAAACTTGGGCATAAGGAGTGAGGACTTGCAGAAACCTGGGAGAAAACTCCTCATTTGCATACATAACAACAACAAAAGGCAAGGTGAAAAAGTCCATCTGTGCTATTTGAACACCATTGGTATCCCTGAAATGATTCCATGGAAGAATAATCTGCATGCTGCATGGAGATGTCTGTGCAAAGGCAGCTCATGGCAGCTCACCACCAGCCTGCCTTGAGTCTGTCTTTGAGTCTTTTTGGCTGCTGTACAGACACCAAGGACCATTCCTAGTGTTCAGGTGTAAAAAAAAAAAGGGAAATAAAATTCCCACTTGGTTATCATTACTAAAATAAATGTCCCTGTGATTGATGAAAGGGGATTCAGAGTAGGTTTCTGGGGGCACGAGATACTGCTGCTGAAACCCTGAAGGAGTGATGTCTAAAAGAAAAAGATCATCCAGATAAGAAAACACTCAAACACTTGTCTTTTTCTTTTTTCCTACTTTTGTACACTTAGGGGCAGAAACTTCAAATAGATGAACAGTTTGGGAACAGCACAGAAAACATCTGTAACTGTGTCAAGTACATATGTGGTAAGTCAGAACTGAACTCCAAGAAATGCCTTTTCAAGTGCTAAGGTAAATGAGGAATTATAAATTGGAAATTCACTTGGAGCATGGTACTGAGGAGGAAAGAATTGACTGACATCATTTACAAATAGTGTAAGAAAAGGCAGGAACATAAGAACCCTCATGAAATATTTAGAATCACAGAATTGTTAGGGTTGGAAGGGACCCCAAAGCTGATCCAGCTCCAACCCCCTGCCATGGCAGGGACACCTCCCACTAGAGCAGGGTGCTCAGAGCCCCATCCAGTCTGGCCTGAGAAACTGCCAAGAATGGGGCTGCCCCCACCTCTCTGGCCACCCTGGGCCAGGCTCTCACCACCCTTCTGGGGAAGAAATTTTTCCTCATGGCTGAGCTGAATCCACCCAGCTCTAGTTTGGATCCATCCCCTCCAGTCCTGGCACTGCCCCACAGCCTAAACAGTCCCTGCCCAGCTTTCCTGGAGCCCCTGCAGATCCTGGGAGCCACCAGAAGGTCTCCCTGGAGCCTTCTCTTCTCCAGGCTGAACACCCCCAACTCTCTCAGCCTGTCCCCACAGGAGCTGCTCCAGCCTCTGAGCACTTGTGACCCTTCTCTGGACATATTCCAACACCTCCAGTTCTGGGGACTCCAGAACTGATTTCATCACTGATTTCATAGAAGCCAGGCTCACACAGATAATGTAGGTACTAAAGAGACTAACAGGAGAGGTGCTCCAGCCTCTGAGCATCCTCATGGCCCATTTGTTTGGTTATGGCCTGTCCTGTGTGAGAGCTCCTGCAGCAGGTCTGTGCAGGGAACAAGCAGTTTTGGAAGGCTGAGTGGTGTTGGCTGTTGCATTTTGCTGAGCTGTAGTAAGCACTCCAGCAAGAAACTAAAGCACACACCCAATATCCTCCTAAAGCAAAGTCCCTGTAACCCCTTATGGAACTGCTCAGGAGCTGGTAGACTGCTCTGTGCTGTACAAGAGAAAGAATAGCATTCTGCACCATGCAAATTCACCTTGAGGGGATGCCCAACAGCATCTGGGAAAATTCAAGAGAAGATAATTACTGTGGGCCATGGAATTGAAATTGTCCTTGCCTAGATTCCTACACCAAAGCTGTACCTTTCAGCACCAACTATCCTCTGTGCCCTCAATAATCAGTGAGGTATTGCTCAGGTATGTTTCTTATCCTGAAGTCAACACATAAAAACAAGGCAGTAGAAGCAGCTTGCACTGCCATTGCAGTGATGTAGCTAATAGAAGATATTTATTTGGATTGAATGCATCTTTATATTTGAAATAATTTGGTGATTTATACCGAAGCATTAACAGTTTCTATTAGAAAATGTGACCCAAAACACTTAGAGTAGCTTTTTCCTTTCCTGCTTTGCTGTTTGATATCAAGCTGATTGTCCTGAGCATGCTTTTTCTGTTTGTGTTTTCTTGTAGTGAGAGACAAAGTTTGCCTGAGCAGTGAGAGAGGAGTGCTGCTTCCTGGGCAGACCATTGTGGAACACAGTGCAGATGGCATTTGCCATATTTCTCACTGTACAAATGTGATTGATTCCTCCACTAAATACTACAAAATAAACACATCTTCAATAGACTGCACTGTCAAGTGCAAAGCTGTAAGAAACTCAGATTTTTAGACATGTATATTGTGACTGATGGCCATCACAGAATCACAGAATCACAGAAATTAGGGGCTGGAAGGGACCTAGAAGATCATCTAGTCCAACCCCCCTGCCTGAGCAGGATCACCTAGACCAAGTCACTCAGGAACAGATCCAGGCGGGTCTTAAGTGTCTCCAGAGATGGAGACTCCACAACCCCCCTGGGCAGCCTGTTCCAGAGCTCTGGCACCCTCACTGAGAAAAAGTTCTTTCTCGTGTTGAGCCTAAACCTCTTGTGCTCCAACTTGCACCCATTGCCTCTCGTCCTGTCATTGGACGACATTGAGAAAAGCCTGGCTCCATCCTCTCTACACTCACCCTTAACATATTTAATTAATTGCATTTTGGTCACAACAACCCCCAGCAGCTCCAGGCTGGGGGAGCAGGGGCTGGAAAGTGCCCAGCAGAAAAGGGGTGCTGATGACACCCAGCTGAAGATGAGCCAGGGGGTGCCCAGGGGACAAGAAGCCCCCAGGATCCTGGGCTGGCTCAGGAGCAGCATGGGCAGCAGGAGCAGGGCAGGCAACATGATGAAAACATCTTTCTAAAAGAAGCAAATATGATATGGGAATATTATTATAGATTACTTTTTTTAATTAAGTTTTTACTTGTTGTCTAATGTGGAAAAAGTTAAAATTTCAGTGGTTCTTGAAGTAAGCTGTCAGACTTATTTTTCTAATGGTAGAAAGACCAGTTCATTCTTTCATTAGGAATTTCTCCCCATTTAATTAAATTAAGATCAAAGGTGCTTTATAAAAGCTTCATGAATGTACAGTATGTGCACATGTAAGCTCTGTGCTTTTGGAAGTTATTTTAAAACCATCTTTAAATTCAGACACTGGAAAAAAAAATCTGCCCATTACAGTTCTGAAACACCAGGCTTCAAGTTGGTCTCCCACAAAGAATAATTTCTTTCCTTTTGACAGAACCAAGTCTACCAGCCTCCGAAAGATGTAACAACTTGCTGTGGCAGCTGCAAGAGCTTGTCTTGTCTCCACACTTTTCCAAATGGCACCATTTCCAGTTTTAAGGTGAGTTTATACACATCCGACTGGTCAGGAGTGGGAGAGATACACACCCTGCAATGTAAAAAGTGCAAAGAGATTTATTTGACCAAATACCAGCAATAGCTTTACATATGCACATTAATTTCTGGGAGAGTCAAACATAAAGCTGTCTGCAGAGATTAAGGGATTTTGCTACAGCAGAAAATTCTTGTCAACTTGTCTAGAAACTGCTTGAAATTATTTGGTGAGTGGACTTCTAAGTTCTGTAGTTAAACAGAACTTCCACGTGCATCTAATTTCTGTATTGCTATATTACTTCTGATTCAGAGATCACCTTGTCACTTGTAGTAGTGGTTTTGCTGAGCTACTGAGTAATGTTTCTGCTTTCCCCTTTGCACCAGCCTGGCACAGTTTGGATTTCCAACTGCATGAGATACGAGTGCACTGACACAGCAGCAGGAGCCCTTCTGCTTTCCTCTGCAGTTGGCTGCCCACCCTTTAATGAGACAGAGTGTGTGAAGGTCAGTGGCCAGTGCATTGGCTTCATTCCAGCTAAGACTTGTGTTTGCCTCACAACATGAACACTGACCAAAAAGGGGTTTACCTCAAGAAGGGAGAATTTATAAATGCTTACACCCCTGCAGTTTTCTCCAGACATTTGAGGGTGAAGAGCTCTAACTGTACCCATAGTATTCCACCAGCCTGCCCAGTTGCACAGCAGGAGATGACCTGTTCTCTGATTTATTTCTTTTTTTTTCTTTCACAGAGGCTTGTAAAATTAAACTAGTCCTCATATAGCTGCCTGAACTTGGATGCTTTTCTCTTTTCTAAGTGATACTCTATAGCAATTTGATCCATCACAATGGTCAAAAACATTAAAGATTTTCTGAATACCAGGAAAGGTACCATAAGGTTTTGCAGCAGAAGCAAAAGATGTATTAGGATTTGTAAAATAATACTAGTGTAAGTGCCAGTAAACAGACAGCTCTGTCATTCTACATTTGCATGTGGATGGGAGGATACTTTCCTTAATGAATACTAAAGGAACTAGGTGGCTGTGGGTCTTTCTGGCTGGTGAAAGGCATTTTGCTGTCCTAGGCAAACTAAAAAAGTTAAGGCAGAGAGAGAGATCATAAGGGCTTGAGCTGCTGAGGTAGACATCAAAAATGGAGCTCTCTTTACCTGTAACCCTGAGAGCTTTTCCAAAGCTGCAGCTCTTCTTCCCACAGCATAGAAATCCTGGCCATGTCTGGGTTGAAAGCTCACCCAGCCCAACCCCTGCTGAGAGCAGGAACATCTCAACTAGAGCAGGGTGCTCAGAGCCTCCTCAACCCCACCTGCAATGGCTCCAGGGATGGGGCCTCCACCACCTCCCTGGGCAACCATTCTGGTGGGAAAGAACTTTATCCTTAGTTCTCAATCCACTCCTTTCTCATTTAAAGCTCTGAAGACAGCCATGGATCTCCACTATGAGGACTGGTGGCTTCTCATGTAGATGAGATTTCCTCCTGCTTTGAATTCAGAGTCAGTTCTCCATGATTGTTAATATGACTTTCCAAGTCATTTGCACACAGTGGAGTTGGACTCTAACACACCCCATCTCCAGAGGTGACATTTGGGTAGTTGGTGATGTCTTGTGGCATCCAGTGACAACTGCTTAGTCATTGCTTGTGCTAAAGTGCTGCACTTGGATCATTTCCAGCCAAACCTTCACCCATTCATCAGGGTGCTGCATTTCCCTGAATGGGGTTGCAAACCATTATCTGGAAGATATTTGTAATAGTGCAGATATATGAGAATGAATGCAAAATACCAAGGTTTTTACTCTTGACTTCTCTCTTGGTCAGGTTGGAGGCTATGTTGTGCCCTTCTTGGAAGGATGCTGCAAAACATGTAAGTGATTAATGACACTTCTGCCTCTCAAGTCTGATTTGCTGTTATCTTAGAAATAAAGCTGATTCTTTCCTGCATGAAGCTTGATTCCTTGATCTCAAGGGCTGTGCTTTTCCCAGTTGTGCTCATGTGAATACCAGTGAAAACTGGTGGAGTTAAGTCAGAAGAAAATAGTTGAACATTGAAGGGTTTATTCCACTGATAGTGATTGTGACTGGCCAAGTCACTACAGTTCTGCCTGGAGGATTTACATGAGTATTTCTCATGTGAAACTCCTCAAAATAATAGTTCCTGCATTTTGTATCATAACAGTTAGTGTGTTTTGGAAGGCACCTTAAACATGCTTCACCTGCATTCATATCTTCATAGTTGGTACAAATGAAGATTGATCTATGCAATTTGTAAGTTAAAGCTGTCAATAATTAACTGATTGTAATATAGTCTTAGATTCCATCAGTAAGCATAGTTCAGAAGCTTTGGAAACATCTTCTGAAAGAACTTACAAGTTAGAAAATCCTCCTTTCCTTGATTCCCAAGATATGTTTTGACATATGAGAGCTCACAAAGAAAAAAAACCAAAAAAAATCTCTACAGAATAGGTTCCAAATATGCTCATTTTTAGTATCAAGAGTGTTTTTTCTTAACACAATGGTATCTAGCTGAAACGTTTTGGCTGATTTCATGAAGATCATAGCCTAAGTCAGAAACCTGACCTGAAGAATTTAAACATCAAATACCTGAAGTTGAAAAGGAGATTTTTTTACTGGACAGTATCTTCTTACCTTTAAAAAGGTGCAAAAATCTCCCTTCCTTTGTGTCAATGGCTAGTGACCCCAAAGCTGAAGACAGCAGGAGATAAAGTGTGGGAGAGAGCTGGGGAAAAGTGCTGGTTTTTCCTCCTGGCTGTCATTTGTACAGTCATGACCCCAGGGGATGGTGCCATGTGCACAGTGACAGCAGTGGCAGATGTATATTGCCCACTAGGAGATATCTCTTGGTGTTTTTCATTTTCTATTACAAAGTTTAGTGAAAATGTGCAACGTTTATTCACTTTTTTTCCTGCTGACTGTAAGGCAATGGTAATATTTCTTCATATTTTTTTTCCACTCTTAGTGCTTGCAACACACATTTGTCCTAGTTCTGTACCTGACCCTCCATGGGCTTTGGGAGATGAGGATTTGGTTATCTGACATTAACCTTCCATGCCCTAGCAGACACAGAAGCCAGCTTCTGAACAAGGCATTTATTAAGACCACTGTAGTTCCATTAAGTCACTTTTCAGCAAGGCAGAAGATTTTGCTGCTCTGCTTAGAGGAAGATCATAACAACACTCAAATTAAGACCAAAGTGAGTCAGTAATCTGGGGATTACATCACAAAGCAAATGAAGCCCTTGGAAAATCCAGTGGTTTGAGCTGCACTGACAGGCAGATCCATGCAGTGTTGATTTCACAGACCACATCCTACCTCTGAGCTCATTCTGACTCCCAACCAATCTGTCATGAGGTCTGTTAGTCAACTGTAATTGTGTGAAATGTTTTATGAGAAGGGTTATCAGGTCTTTTTGTTTTCTAAATAATGTAAGAAACTGTTGAGTGTTTTGTTTTCAGTTTTAGTTGGTATAGGAAAATTAAGTTCCAGGAGGTCCATCAAAATTCAGTGTTTTTATTAACACTGCTTAAAGCAAAGTGTGTTGTTTCTGTCTTGTAGCCCCAAAGGACAACTGAAATTGAGGGTACAAGGTTCTCTTAGTTATACCAATGCAGATTAGACCCTTCCTGGCTTTGACAGTAGGCTTAGCGATGCAAGTGCTTCCTGGACAAGGTCTTGCTGGCACAGTGGTCCCTGCTTGAGCAGGGGGGCAAGACCAGGTGACTCCAGATGTCCCCTCCAACCTCAACCAGTCTGTGATTCTCTAACCTACAAACATTTTAAGGGTGCTTTTTAATGATAATTTTAGTGAGTTTTTTTCCCCTTCAACTATGCTGAAATCTAGTAACTCCACAATGTTTCATCCTGACAGGGAATTCTCTGTAACATGTACTCTGTTCAATATATAATATTCCCACCAGGTTCTCCAGTGTCAATGCTCCTCCCATTCCCCGTTAGCCCAGTCACTCCTCCAGCCTACCCTAGCTGTAAAACAGGTACATTTTCCTGGACATAAGTAGGACCAACCCAACCAGCACCATTGTTGCTTTCCAACAATGTACTCCCCAGGAGGAGCACCAGGCCTCACGTTGCCCAGCCGGGCTGGAAGCTGCAGTGGTGTGGAACTGCTCCTGGTTCCAGCTGGCTCCCCTTTCCCTCTGGGTTTGGTTTCCTTGCACTGTGTGGGCAGTGCATTGTTGTTAGCCAACAATGTACTGTTGGTAGCAAGGGCTTGTGTAGTGTCTAGCTTGCTGCATGTGGAAACCTGCTGTGCTTGCAACCAGGCCAGTCCTGCTGTGTTTGCAGTGCTCTAGACCATAGACACTAATGGCTTTGCTGGCTAAAGCTTACTAAAGAAAGTTTGGCTTCCAGTGGCATATACAGCAAAACAGGTCATTTTTTCCACCATCCTGAATTAGGACAGTGTGTTGAAAGTAGCAAGCCTGTGTTTACTCCATGGAAACAGGAGTTGTTTCAAACACCTTTGTTTTTTTGAATAGAGCCTCTTCATGTTTTGCATTGTAACATGGTATGAATTAGCATTTATTTGATGACAACAACTCTGCTTCTGTAAGGGAAATGATGGTGCCTGTGATTCTGCACACCACCAAGTGATCCATCTGTCATTAACTTACACACATGGCACTAGGAGTGCTGAATATCTACTACCCTTTCATACTCACACCAGTGTCACCAGTCAACCCAAAAACCAAGAGAGGATTTTCAACCACACAAGCTGTGGGAAAGGACCTCATCATGACCCAACATGTGTGAGATGCTCACTTGTTTTGTAAGGTGCTTCATGGAAAAGTCTGTTATGCTGTGGAGTGCTTTAAAAGCCACTGGACATGAATGTCCATGGATGGAAATGCAGTCTGTAGTTATTTCTTTGAGGTGTGATGTACTTTCACTGTAGCCTGGATGAAGTCATAAGCAGAGCTGCACTGAATTCTCTACCCTACACACTGTTTCTAATGTGAAAAAAGAAAGAACATGAACAGGACTGTCAGAAACATGAAATGCTGGTGAGTTTCTTTTCAAAAACAGTTTCAACAATTTAATTTTTTTTCTCATTTCTCAGTTTGCAAATACAATCCAATGAGAGCTGAGCAGTAGCCAGCCATTTCTAAATGTAGGGGTTTATTTGCCTCCAAGAAGATTCTTTACTATTGCTTTCATACTCTAGAAACCTCTGCTCTGCCTAGAAACAGTTTTAGGCTTTTATGTTAAACAAAATCAAACAAAACAACAAACCAAAAAAGTCCAAACAAATAAACAAAATCCCCTAAGAAAGCATAAAAACCCACAACCAAAGCTTCCCTCTGAGAAGCAGTGTCGCCTCACTGGAGCAGGGACTGGCCATGGCACACCAAGATGCAACCACTCTCTGTCACAGTCCAGGGCTGTGGCTGGTCAAACCAAAGAGCCTTGCACTGCCCTTGCTTTGCTGGAGCTGACAGTGTTCACCTGCTGCCAGCATCCCTGGCTCTCTTGCCTGGAAGAAAATGCACCTCTGAGTGGACAGGGGTGTGGGACTGTGTCATGGTGTGTAAAATGTGCTGCCAAACTGGGAAAGCTGTTACAACATTGACACAGCCCCCCACAGCATCCTCCCAGCTGCACTGAGCTGGCTGCTCTGGAGGATGGGGCAGGGAGCTGGATTGGGAACTGGCTGCAGGAAGGAGACAGAGAGCTTGTGCTCAATGGGCCAGAGTCCAGTTGGAGGCCTGTGGCCAGTGGGGTTCCCCGAGGGTTGGTACTGGGACCAGTGCTGTTCAATCCATTCATCAGTGACTTGGATGAGGGGACAGAGGCTCTGTCAGCCAGTTTGCTGCTGACACCAAGCTGGGAGCAGTGGTGACACCAGAGTTGAGCTGCCATCCAGAGACCTGGCCAGGCTGGAGAGCTGGGCAGGAGAGATTGAATGCAATCCAACAAGGGCAAGGGCAGAGTCTGGCAGCTGGGCAGGAACAGCCCCAGGGACCAGCACAGGTTGGGACTGAGCTGTTGGAGAGCAGAGCAGGGGAAAGGAAGGGATCTGGGGGTGCTGGTGGCACCAGGGTGCCCACGAGCCAGCAATGGGCCCTGGAGCCAGGAAGGCCAATGGCAGCCTGGGGGCAGCAGAAGGGGGTGGTCAGTAGGTCAGAGAGGGTCTCCTGCCCCTCTGCTCTGCCCTGCTGAGGCCTCAGCTGCAGTGGTGTGTCCAGTGCTGGGCCCCTCAGCTCCAGCAGGACAGGGAACTGCTGGAGAGTCCAGTGCAGAGCCCAGAGCTGCTGGAGGGAGGGGAACAGCTCCTGCTGAGGAGAGGCTGAGGAGCTGGGAGAAGAGGAGACTGAGGGGGGAGCTCAGCAGTGTCTGTCAGTGTGTTCAGGGCAGTGTAGGGAGGATGGAGCCAGACTCTGCTCAGGGCCATCCAGTGACAGGACAAGGGGCAGTGGCTGCAGCTGGAACACAGGAGGATCCACAGAAATAGGAGAAAAAACTTGTTTCTGGTGAGGGTGGCAGAGCCTGGCCCAGGCTGCCCAGGGGGGCTGTGGAGTCTCCTGCTCTGGAGATGTTGAAGACCCCCCTGGATGAATTCCTGTGTGAGCTGCTCTGGGCAGTGCTGCTCAGGCAGGGGCTGGGACCAGATGATCTTCTGAGGTCCCTTCCAAGCCCTGCCCCTGTGCTAATGGCCTGGGCCATTCGTTTCTCTTGCAGATCTGCACTGTGAGGTGGTTTCTTCAGCACAGAGAGGAACATCCTAAGAAGATACTTTGCTTTCTGGTTTCTAACAACTGAACTTTATCATGAGCTTCTCTGCTTTTCTTCAAATGTTCAGGATTCTCTTCTTAACACATATAATTTCTTTATTTCTTTTCATCTATATTTTTTCTCCATATACTTTGTACATACTCCTATGAGAAATACTGTAGAAATGATGCTTCTGAAAATGCAAATAAAAGAATTTCTTTTGTTCATTGTTGTTCTTTTTCTTATTTAATGAAAATCTACAGAAATGTAAAGGTCCCTGAAGTCCTGTTCTTCATCAGATTCTGGTGTCAAGTGCTCATTTTAAACCTTGGTTATCCCTCTGGAATGCAATTTGCTACATTGATTTCCTAGAAAATGCACTTGATGCCTTATTAATGAGCCTTCTCCCACGAGTGGCTGATCAATTTTACAAGCCTTTTTTTCAAAGACAGTGCACTTATTCTTAAAAGGCTTCTGACTGAAAAATGAATCTTTTTCAACTGTTAGCAAAGGCATGAAATAGGGTAGTTTAGCTGTGGATGGTGTAATTTTTAATGTCACTTTGCTGCAGTTTTGTGCTTGCACTGAGGTATTTGGTATTTTCTTTTTGTCTCTTGACTGTAAAATGTTCAGGAATGTTCTTGTCCCTGAAATGGTTTGAATCTTGAGCTGATATTTTGCAATCAATGCCCATTTTGCAGGTAAGGAAGACGGGAAGTTCTGTAAGAAGGTGACTGTTAGGATGACCATACGCAAGAACGACTGCAGGAGCAACACCCCAGTAAGTAAATCACTCACAGCCTCTGCCAGAAGAAGAGAAATAAGAAGAGAACACACATCTCACAAGCTTATTGTCTGTCTCTGTTTCCCCACATTCTCAGCAATTATCTTCTCAAATAATAAGAAAAAGGGGGAGGTGATTTATGCTTTTGTGCATAAATAATGCTTAAATTATATTCCATATTTTTGTGCATTTTTATATTTTATATTATAAAATATATGCATAATATAGATTTTTATCTTATATATTTATTTTTATATCTTTATGCATAATATATAATTTTTATATTT